>ML838637.1:0-28731 GCA_009831015.1 Picea engelmannii
CGAGCTTGGTATGCCAAAATGGATAGCTTTCTTATTGCCACTAGATTCTCTAGATACCATTCTGATCCTAATGTCTATACCAAGAAAGTAGGAATCCATCTCATAATCCTTGTCCTTTATGTTGATGACCTTATCCTTACTGGTAGTGACTCAAAAATTTTAAACCATGTGAAAACCAGTCTTAAGAAGAAATTTGAAATGACAGACGTAGGCTTTTTGCACTATTTCCTTGGCCTCCAAGTTTTGCAAACCAATGAAGGAATTTTTCTTTCCTAGTCTAAGTATGCTTGTGACCTTCTTCGTCACTTTCATATTGACGATTGTAAACCAACCCCTTCTCCCTTCCAGTCTGGAGTCAAGCTTTATGCCGCTTGTACTTCTCCTGAAGTTGATGCCACCCTGTACCGTCAATTAGTTGGTAGCCTCTTATACTTGACTCATACCCGTCCTGATCTTTCCTTTGTTGTTGGTCTTGTTGCCCGATATATGGAAACACCCCATGAAAGCCATTGGAAAGCAGCTAAAATGATACTTCGCTATGTTCGTGGTACAATTCAGTTCGGGATATATTACAGTTCAGGGGGACTCCTTTATTGGTTGGTTTCACTGATTCAGATTGGGCCGACGACCCTGATGATCGAAAGTCTACTGCATGTTCAGGACCTGTCACTTGGGCCTGTAAGAAACAACAGGATATTTCACTTTCTTCAGCAGAAGAAGAGTACCAAGTAGCGGTAAATGCAAGTCAGGAAGCTCTATGGCTTCAACAGATCCTTTCAGAGTTTGGATTCCAGCACCAGCATCCGACCAGCCTTTGGTGTGACAATCAGAGTGCCATCAAGCTCGCCAAAGACCTAGTTCAACATCAGCGTAGCAAACACATCGAGCTACAGATGCACTTCATTAGAAATCTCATTCATGATCAAGTTATTGAAGTGCTCTTTTGCCCTCCAGAAGATCAAGTTGCAGACATTTTCACAAAGTCTCTTATAGAAGCGAAGTTTTCCAAACTTCGATCTATGTTGGGAGTTCAAGAAGTTGTCATTAAGGGGGGATAGGCTCTAATGCCTCCTTCCTTCTCCTATTGTGGCACTATTGTAAATCCTTCAATCCTATCCCAAGTTGTTCTTAAGGGGGGATGTTAGGATATTTAAACACTTAGGAGTTAGTAAGATCTACTTGGTCTATTGTGTTGTTAGGTAAAAGTGTGTTTTCTAGTGTGTTTCTTTAGTATGCATTAGTATGCATTTGTAGTTAGGAAATCCGACGGTCATGATATGTTCTCGACATAGAGTGATATGATGGTTCATACTCTCCTCGATATTAATGTCCATTGATCTGTGGCTTAACACCCGATTGGTCCATGATCTCTATTTAAAGAGCATGGAGGGTCATTTGTCGATGATCGATTATGAGAGACTCTCTTGTAAAATCTCTCTGTAATCTTTTTCTTTGCATTAATAAACTGCTCCAAGTGGCCGCGTTGGCTGAGGTCGTGGATGTTTCCCCGTAGGGGTTTTACCACGTGAAAACATTGGTGTGTTGATCTTTGATCTGGTTATGTGAGTGGTTACTAAAGGTGTTCGTCCTCTGTTGGAATACCTGTGTTGTCGAACACTTACCCCAGCATAGATCCAATGGCCAAATGACTCCCGAATACCCTCGGATATGTGGCTCGCGTTACTTCGCGATTGGTAACTGGGTTAGGTTTTCACGGTGGAACAGGTCCATCTATCATGATTAGGGTCACTGCCACATGTCGATCGACCTCGTGGGTAGTCGTAGCAATGAGTTTCCTTCAGCCAGTTTGAAAATGGTAAGGTCATAACACCCCGGAGCTCCGAACTCCTAGAGTCCTGGAGCCAGAAAGGCTTAGCTCCTCTCGGGCCTAGTGCAGGGTTCCCGGACCTTGGTCATATGGGTCCTCCGATAAATCTCGGCTACACACTTAACTCTTAGTTGTGAATTGGGTAAGGTCATGAACATGAGCCCTTTGTCACATAGGTGAAGGTTCTAAAGGAGACGCCCTCCTTCCATAGAGTTCGAACTTATTATTCCCATGAAGGTAAATTCGAGACGTCGACATGACTTAAGTATTCCAGTTAACTCTACCCCAACTCTCTTGCAGACCCACATCCCATAAATCTCTAGTTGTTAAGCTAAGGCAACCAGAAGACCATTCAAAAGCATGGGTTCACAAAGGAACAATAACCATTTTTACCTTAATCATTCAATACAGGTTTTAGTCATAAACATGTATATTCAAACATCAATTCAATTCCAGTACATAAAGTATGGAAATACTTATAAGAAAACCAGATGGTGAAAAAACTGCTGAAAGGGGTGCATGTTTCCACCCAACCATAGGCACAACCACTCCTGAATGGATTTACTGCTAGCCACCCCCTAGCTGGACCATGATGCTCTGAGAGAGACTCTTTCTTCTTGCTCAATGACAGTCAGGGACAAAGGTTACTCTCCTCCTCCCTCAAGAACTTAGCAAACAATTTTCTATGTACCAAGCAAGGGGGTCTGCATCGAGTACTTCCACAGTCACTCGTCATCCCTGTTTATTAGCTTGGACTAAAAACATCGCCAGCAGCTTCTTGCTCCCAGAACGAGCTTGTTTCTCCATTCTCCTTCGAACCCGAGAGCTACAAGCACTCTTCTTTATTTTCTGGAGATTGGTCTCTCAACTATGCTTCCTTGCAGATTTGCCTCTGCCCATGAATCATATCCTTTCTTTCCTTCCTCGGCAAGATTGCATGGGTCCGAATCCCCAGCTCGTGGTTAGGTTTGGAAGCCTTACAGATGGGTACCCTGCCCCATCTCCTCATTAACTCTTGAGGAGGCTTTTCCAACTACCAGCCTGACTAGTAATTCATTTCTGGGTCAGAGGATTATTCTAGGTCTGAGCAATTAAATCCAGTAAGGTATTGGTTTGGTGGGGGTCATCTCAACCATTATCTCTCTCATAGCATCATGATCTATCTTGGAAACCCCCCTGGCCCCTTTTAGCAATTATGCAACATTATCTAGAGAACACTTCCTTATGCAATTATTTTCCTAAGGTTGATAGTCCAATGTTGAGAATGCTTCCTTATATGAGAATATTCTCTCTAGAGAATATTCCCCTACAAAATAGGGCGCTCCTCTTTAGTTCAGAGCCAGCTACACTCAATTAGACTAGTGGAAGTCACTCATGCATGACAACCTCGGTTTTATCACCAATAGTTGCATGTGTTTATCTCACTTCCACGTGTGTGACTCAGTTAACTAATGATTGGATGGATTAGTTAATTAGGACTAGGTGGTAGATTACTTCACTTTATGCCAGTGAATGTCTAGATCTCTCTAGAGTATATCATGTGTATTTTACCATTTTACTCATAGAGTGAATACAATTCTATTGATTTTTTTCTCTCATCTCTTCTCTCATTCTCTCAATTTGCAAGCTTTGTATGAATTGTTGTTATCTAGATTCTCTGTGTAGGTTTCACCACAATTCTACAATGCAGTGTTATTAGTATAGGGCACTCTTTATCCACTATAAATAAATTTCACTAGGAACCTTGAATTGATATGTAGGGTAGGTTAGAATCATGTAGATTACATGGTTGGTACATGGTTCCAAACTACCCTCCCCATGGATTGAAGATTTCTGGCAAGATTTTTATCCATCCATAACTTTTCGAATCCATAACTTTTCGAACTAACATGTGATATTATTTCCTCTCAGTTATTATGATCAATATCTATGAAATGCATATTCCTAATAAACATGCAATTGAATAGAATGAAAAGAAACGATCCAATCATTTAAACTAGAGATTGAACTAGAAAGCTTGAATCAATGTATGTATGAGACCTTCTACCCATTTAATAAGAACTCAAGTACACACCAAATACCCATAAAAACCATGACTTTTTTTACAATTATAAAACACACATACTTCACATGCATAAATTATGTTCAAATCTTCCTGGTCTATATTACATTTTAAGCACTTTTTTTTAATCTACCATGCCATAAATGTAACACCTAAAAGATGGGTACACTACATACAAATAAGAAAATTGCGTACACCGACTTTGCTATTAGGAGTCCGACCGGTAATGTTGAACATTGAAAATTCGCATTAGGTGTACTCACTCATAAAACTCAATAAATAACCAAGATTGACCTAATTAACCATGCTACTAAATAATGAAATGTCTTTCCCCAAATACCATGGAGAAATAATACGCGATTACAGGAGCGCGCTTGCGTCGCCACATGGTCTTGTAAAGGGCTTGCTCTATAAAAGCGTGGGTTGAACTTGGTCAAAATTGATCCGGGGTCCCTTCAACTTTGACTGCTGTATGTAGCCTCTAGGCTGTTTCCTCTCCCTCTGGTCTACTCTGCTACTTTTAGAGTACCGAATTAAAGAATGACTAAACCATGACGTTAGTGCTGAGGCATATCGTGCGTCACGCTGATCGACAAACGTGCCGACTGCTTGGTCTGGGACAACCTTTCCTCTCTTCTAACCATTGGAGGCAGTATTGCCCATCTCTATTAAACATCAAGGGATCCCGCAGTTTAATCACAGCCCCTCTCTATTGCGATTCTTGTATGTGTTTTAGGCTTCTCTGTATTTGCATTCCATCCGATTTGAGTCTCTGTAAAATTGAGGAGCAGAGAAGAAGGGTAGGATTGAATCGATGGCGCCCAGTATGCATGATCAGGAGAATGGAAGGACGGCTCATAGTCATCATGTGATGATGCTGCCGTCTCTGGGTCACGGCCATCTCATTCCCTTCATGCAGCTCGCCAAGAAACTGGCTGCAAAGGGCCTCACTGTTACCTTCGTTGTCACTTTCCATCACATGTCTTCTCTGCAGAAGAAGGTCGATGCCGCGCGGGAGAGCGGGCTAGACATCCGCTTGGTGGAAATGGAGGTCACCAGAGACGAATTGGACCTGGGCAAGGTCAACAGCAACAGCGTCCAGTGGCATCAGCTGCCACCTTTACTCGCTGGCAACGAGCGCCTGCAGGAACCCTTCCACCGCTTCCTCCAGAGGTATCTGGGAGGAGAACTGAGCGGCTCCCTCGCTGCTCCGCGCCTCAGCTGCCTTATTGCCGACTTCCTCCTCGGCTGGGCCTCCGCCGTGGCCAAAAAATTCGACATCCCCAGAGTCTGCTTCGACACATCTGGAATGTTCGGAGAGTCCGTCCAGCAGATCGTGTGGGACGTTCTGCCTCGCAATCTCCCGCGCACCGACTCTGGTCGTTATGTTGTCCCTGGCGTCCCCAAGGAAGTTCGTCTCACCCGCCTTCAGATGCTGCCGGAGCACCCTGAGGCGACCACCGACAACGGCACGCACCAGTTCTGGCTCCGGCAGAGGCGCGGGAACAAGCAGAGCTGGAGGATCATCGCCAACACCTTCTACGAGCTGGAGGCAGAGTTTGTGGAGCATTTCCAGAGGGTTAACGGAACTCTGCGAACAATCGGCCCCCTGCTCCCTCCAGAGGCGTTTGAGGACCGACCCCGCAGGATCGCCCCTGCGGTCGAGATGGGGCTCAATACGGAAGAAGACAAGTGCTTGGACTGGCTAGACGCGCAGGCGGAGGCGTCGGTGCTTTACATTTCTTTTGGCAGCGAGAACTCCATAGCGAGCGCTCAGATTGAGGAGCTAGCGATCGGATTGGAGGCGAGCGGGGCGAAGTTCGTGTGGGTTCTGCGGACGCCATCGGACACCGGATCGAAGGCGTTCTCGTCGGCTCTGGACTTTCTCCCCGAGGGATTCCACAGTCGTACGGTGGAGAAGAAACAGGGGATTATCATTCTCGGCTGGGCGCCACAGTTGAGCATCCTGGCGCATCCTGCTACCGGGGGCTTTATGTCGCACTGCGGATGGAACGCCGTGCTGGAGACTACGACTATGGGGGTTCCCATGATTGCATGGCCGCTCTATGCGGAACAGCACTTCAACTCCAAGTTTGTGGTGGATGAGATCCAGATCGCACTGGAGGCACCCCAGAGAATCGACCAGAATTTTCTGGTCACCAGAGACGGCGTGGAAAGAATTGTTAAATTGTTAATGGTGGAAGAAAAGGGACGGGAATTGAGAGAAAGAGTGAGAGAACTGAAGGCGCTTGCCAGAGCAGCGGTGGCCGAGGGCGGATCCTCCACCAAGAATCTCGACCTGTTCGTCTCCGAAATCATGTCTCTGTAGACATAACAGTATCATCAGATCTGTGATCTCTGTAGGCGTCATGAATATTTCATGCCTCTGACAATATTTACAGAGGTGTTTGTTTCCTAGTGGGGTTTAGTAAACTTTGACAGTATTGCGCTTGATTTTCAACCTGTATTTTAATAATTGTGATTCTGTTATATTTAGTTAATAACTATCATAAATCAATTGTATAGCGGATTGCACGCTTGAGAGATTCGAGTTTAAAATAGATAGTAGTTTAAACGTTTTAACTTGGAGTATTTTAGTTTGATTTTGTGGTTGGATTTGTAGATTTGCAGATTTGAGTGGGTAAGTTTGTATAATCTAAGTGTTTTAGGGATTTTTCAATACTATGAATCTATTTATGTATCCAAAAATGCAAAATAGCAATTTTGTCCAAATTTACATTACCTAATTTCCGCCAAAAAAAACCCAAAAAATAAAACATTTAACCAACACCTTTACATGAAAATAGATCTATGCTACTGTTCTATAACGTCAGACGGTTTTGAAAATTTGTGCTTTGGGATGGACACCAGTTTTAAATTTACTGTATTCGTCTCAGGTATAACGCTTACGGCGTCAATGGTGAAATCAGAAAAATTAAAGCCTATAACAAATTTTCCCAACTAGTATAAAAATTCAAAATATAGGAGCTCAGATAACTTTGTCGCTCTCTGGTCCAAATAAAACCATGTGATTCGAGTGGACAGGGGAGAGTAGAAAACCGAAGTGTGAACCAGATAGCCTTGGCTGACCAATGATGTGACTAGCGAGTCTTCACTGACCAGCGCGTTTCGGGAAGAGGGAATTCTTTACTTATACTAAATGACTTTTTTAGGCCATATTTTTCGGGATATTCGATTGAAATTGGGTGAGAAATGGTTATATTTAGATTTAAATAGTTATTTTTTTAATTTATTTTTAATTTATATATAGATAAAATAATAATTTTAGAAATTCATTTCATAAAAACAATTTGATAACTCCAATAAAATAATAATTTTATAAATCCATTTCATAAAAATAATTAGATAACCCCACTAAAATAATAATTTTATAAAAACAATTAAATAATCCCAATACAAATATTGTAATAAAAAATATTATAAAAACAATTAAATAACACCAATAAAAATAATAATTTTATAAACCCATTTCATTAAAACAATTAAATAACCCCAATACAAATATTGTAATCAAAAATATTGTAATAACTTTATTGATGTATCATCCACTTGTCAAAGTAAAAAATAATGGCACGGATCTCTATCTCATCGTCTTCTTATTCATTTATATATTTTCATCTCTATGCTTAAAAAAGAACGTGTCTCAATCTAGGGAGCGAGTATCCCAAGGTCCTAATGACGTGTACCTTAGCGTCCCAATGTCCTTATGACGTGTATCTTGTTATCTCTTTTCGGTGTAGATCGAAAGCATTGCATAATTACGTTTTTCTTATTCATTAACATATGAAAATAATTTAAAACATAAATCGATATCCATTTACGTACAATGAAAATATTTTAAAACATAAATCGATTTAGATTTAAGTTCAATCCAATTTGATAATTTTAATTTATTTATTAAATATTTTTGAATGTAGAAATGGATTCAGCATGTTGAAAAATTCACACTAAAATTATACTTAAATAATCACTCATTTAAATTTATGAATCTAACAATTTTACAAAAATAATCACTCAAATTTAAAAATCTAACAATTTATTATCAAATTTCGAAAATAAAATATTTAAAAAAAAAACTAAAAAAAAAATCACTCCATAGATCATTTAAACTTCCATAGATCATTTAAACTACGGCTTATAATTTTATCACCATTCTCATATTTAATGTTAATTAGTGATCTCAATCCTTATAAGATACGACCATATAAATAATGAACTCAATTTTATGATGTTTTTAAAAGTCCTTGTGACACATATAGCGACATGTATTCAGCATTAGAATTTTAAAAGTCCTTTTTCAGGGGAATTTTTTTCGAGGTGTATTTGATATATATAATTAATTTTGTAACGTGAAAACCCATTTTTATTAAATTTTTAAAATAAAATTCAATTCTCTCTATATTAAAAAAACTAAATTTCATATATATAAGTAATATATGTTTTCCTTTCATTATTTAATGGATTTTTCCTCTATGCAATTAATTGTCTGAATTTTAAGTCAGTTAAAATAACCATATGATTCTTGTATAATGGCTTTCGTGGTTGGTTTCCCCATACTATTGTGAATGTGCAAGTTGGAAAACTTTCACAAGACAATACTAATATTTAAGAAACTTTCGCCCAAAAGCATTGGAAATGAGGATTTTGAGTTTTAACTTTGTTTTTCATACTAAATTTGTTGTACAAATGAGAATATGCCAAATCCAAAATGTAATTTATACATTGTTATTGAGTTAGAGGAAAGGATTGTGATGGAACCTTATACACATGTAGGGCCAAAGGCATAGGTCCACATTTTGGGATTTTGGGATGGGATGGGAATTTTAAATTTAGTGCATTTGCATATAATAAAAGAAAAATAACATTTTATAAATTTGTACAAGACATAAAATGAAAAGTAGTAAAAATAATCAATTTTTGTTTAAAGAGCAAGGGTGAAATGAAATTCTAGTCTACATGTAGTGATGGCCTTTTGCTATTAATCTCAGAGTGTAAAGGTTAATTTTTTGGGGGTTTATAGTCAAGGTAATAGTTTATTAGTTTATTGTATCTTTTGTTTATTTATTTGGAAATTGGTTTATCTAGGGTTGGATTTGTGTTGTAGGTGCGACGAGAGCATTGAAATATAGAGAAGTGGTTATGATGATGAAGCAACATCAGTGTTTTGTGTAGGCTTGAATGTGGGCTAGCATTGTACTTACTCCATCGAGTTGGAGTTGTCTCGATTTCATACAAGTTGGTACATAGGTGGGAGGGTAATTACTCCATTAAGCTTGTGACTTCATCAAAGTTGTTCACCCCTGTCACATTTGTCTTTTCACTATGCAAATTGGTATTTCTTTGTTTGTTTATACCTGCACAAAGGTTTTACTATAAGAATTGGTATTTTCCCTGTGTCATTTGTGATGTCTAACCAAGTATTCTTCTTTCTTTGCCTATTATATCTTCTTATCTAATTGTCTCATTGGGAATTCTTCTTTCGCCATCACTTGCTTGCAATGGTGGTTTTAATTGCAATAATCCCTTGTTATTTCACAATGGAAATTGTCAATTCTCTATGGTTTTCCGCATGCACCACAATTTATGTCCGCGAATTAGAATTTTTCTTGGGTCACTTGTGATGTTTGGTTGTGTGCTTGTGAATTCTCCATGAATTGGGCATTATCAATGTCACCATGGGAAACTTTTGCAAAGTCTTCTCCCTCCTAATCATGATTTTACCTTGCAAATAGACATTCTTCTTGATCTTCCTATGATATCTTGTTTCAACATGCACTCAAAGCCTAGTTTGCATAATTTTGTGTGTGGAGATTTAGATGGGAAGGTGTTGATACTAGGTGGGATTCTAGTGCTCTCATCGGCTTTGTCAATGTCTAGATGTGAAACCCTTCTTCACAAATATTTTTAAATCACGTGGTGAGTGCAAATGTATAATTTTTGAATAAATTCTCTATTGAAAAGGCTAGTTAAGGTTTCTTAATCTTATAATTGGGTTCTATTTGTGTAATACTCATAGCTTGTTTGTAGTATTTTTTTGTTTCTTTTTGCGATTTGGGAAATCCTTATCAGGGAAAAGTCTAGGGGAAATATTTCATGTATGTGCTAAATCAAGGGGTTCAAAATTTTAATGAGGCGAATTATTTCTATAGTATTTCTTTACTATGGTTAGTTGTCAGTTTATTTGAAAAAATATTTATAAAATCATTAGCTTACCCATATTTATGAGGGAGAGCATTGAAAATGTTTTTTTCCCTGTGAAATTTAGGCTGCAGTGTCTTATTCGCCCTGATTTCTAGGAATAAGGATTTCTTGTACCTATTTTTCCATAAACATATCATGTGAATTAAGCTTATGGTTCCCATTCATCCTAATTTCATGGAATGAAGATATTTTAGAGCTATATTGCCTAGATTAACCTTTCATGAGATATATAAACTAGAGGTGCTAGTGCAATTGGACCTCTCATCCAAATATTTTTCTAGTGGCATTCTTGTTGGCACACTTACTTATACTAAGAGGGGGGTGAATCGGTATAGAATTGGTTTGCTTTTCTTACAATATTTATCAATTTGTTACTTTACCTGCTATGAGCAATTAATGATCAAAATAAACATCCATACAATCCACAATACACAGAGATTTCATGTGGAAACCCAAATGGGAGAAAACCAAAAAACAATTATGTTATAATATCATTGTAGGAGTTGAGATTTGGTTACCTTGGAAAATGGTCCCCTTGTGTTTGTGAGTATCTAAACACAAAGGAGGAGACTATTACCCTTATACCTTTACTTTATTATCTAACTTCACTTTGACTTAGTCACTTAAGTAAAAAATTGAAATTTGTCACTTAAGTCATAAAGTGACAATTAATTCACAATGTGGATGAATTAATAGACATAAAACAAACTATGGAAACATGAGGAAAGTGGGTTTTTAAGTGAGATTTTTGAGATTAGATCTCACCCATTGATAAGACTTGGCTAGATTGAATCTAAGCCATTGGTCTTTTAGGTTTGTCCAAAGAGAGGCTAAAGGAGGCAAAAGGGTAAGGATGAGGCTCATTCTCACTTGAGAGAGTTGAGTGAAGAGGAGGAGAGGAAGTGAAGGTTTCAAGGAGAAAGGGGCACACTTGGAGTTTAGGGAGTAATATTTCTTGGAGATTTTATGGAGGGTGCACCTTCTTGATAGGAGAAGGGTGCATGGTATGGAGAACAAGCACATGCACATCTTGTGAGGAGGTGGCTTGTAGAGGGGCACATTGGTGAGATGTTAATGGTGCCAAGGAGATTGAAGGACCTATATTGAGTGAGGGAGGAACACTTGTGTTAGAGTGGGAAAATACCAAGCTAGGGGCACATTTCTAGGAGGGGGTGCGCAAGAGAGGAGTAGGGGCACAAACCCTTGTATGAGAGGGCGCACTTGAGGCTAAGTCTGCATGAACAAAGGGAAAGAGGGCACTACTACTAATTGTTAGCTATCTACAAGTGGAAAAGTCAAGGAAAAGGTAAAGCAAGGGCTAAAGCAAGGAAAGGAAAGTGGAAGAGGCACACCAAGGCAAAGGGCGTAGTCTTCTAAGGCTAGCAGGTACAAAGAAATCAAGAACTCCAAAGAATCTCGAGAGGAGTTGTTATTGTATCAGGTTCTTTGGTTGTATTTCTTTGTAGTATCTCTTACTTTGAGATCTCTGTATATATATATATATATATATATATATAACTGGTTTTCTCCATGGGGGTTTTTCCAGGGTCATGTTGACCAAAAACTCTTGTGTATGTTTGTCATGGTTTGCTCATTTACTTTCAGTTGTAGGTGTTGTTAATATCCTAGAGGGTATTGTATGTTTTGAGGTTTATTCATGTGCTAACCTTGGTTACAAAAAACACTTGCAAGGGCACCTTAAAAGAGCATGCAATCATAAGTTTAAAGGCAGTTTTAAGGGACAAATTTCCAGTCCTATTTGTTTTCCTAAAACAACAGCAAGGACATGTTTGAAACCTTGAACTTAGATCCCAACAAGAGGTCAAAACATAGACATGTTGGGGAGCCTTTAGTTCCTCAAAACTATTCATGGTATCAGAGCCAAAGGGTAGATGAGTGGGATGATTTTTGGAGCAGATATTGGGCAGTTTTTGTGGGGTAAAGATCAGATATGTTGGTTGTTTTTGGAAAACAAGTTTACAATCCGAAACAATGAGAAAAATCAGATTTTAAAGTGCCTCTTATTTCGTGCATGTTGGGAAAATTTACACTTGGTTGGCAGACTCATTTTTCACACTTGAGACTAGTGTGTTTGAGGTTGTTTCATGTTGTTCAGAATTGCTCAATTTTGCTTGGTTAGAGTGTATCATTTTTAGCATAAGATGATAGCCTTGGCGGTGGAAGTTTTGAGGGTGGAGGATAGGCTTATGGGGGAAAGTAATTGGTCTCCGTGGAAGGAAAGGATAGTGATGATTTTGGATGAGGGAGAGCTATGGGAGATAGTGGAGAATCCCATTGTACCTCCTACAGATGTGTTTCTCTTTGCTAAGTTTCAAAAACAAAACAAGAGAGCTAAGAGAACAATCCTTGACGTGGTGAAATACCATTGGATTCCTCACATTTCTGGAAAAGACTAATCTTATCATATGTGGCAGTCTCTTTGTAGTATTTGTCATAGTCCTAACCAGAACTACAAGATGGTACTTCAAGATAAGCTGAAGGGCGCCAAGATGGGGAAGACAGATACAATTACCTCATACCTCTCGAGGTTCACTCATATTCGTGATGTGTTGGGTGACGTTGGAGATATAGTAGATCCCTTTGAGTAGTTGATGCGGATAACCTTGAATGGCTTTACCAAACCGTGAGAGATTTTTTTGCATCGCATCGTGGCTAGGGAGCATATGTCCAATTGGGAGAGGCTTTGGGATAACTTTGTGTAGGAGGAGACCATGCGTGGTTCTTGATCTACTAGTCAACAACAGGGTGAGGATGAGGATGAGGTTGATCTTGCTCTTATGGATAAGGGAAAGAAGAAGACCAAACATGGGCCTAAAGTTGGGGCCAAGGAGCAACAATCAATAGGATAGGATGAGCGACAGAAGAAAGACATGAGAAAAGTGAGATGATTTTCTTGTGGCGAGATGGGGCACTATGTTGGACAGTGTCCCAAGTAGAAGAAGAATCAGGGTGGTACTACAACGACAACATAGGAGGAGGAGTTCTCTACTCAATTTGATAGGGAGTGTTCTATCATAGCTTGTTGTTCAACAATTGAGACACCATCCAAAAGTTGGTGAGTAGACAAAGTTGGGGATGTCCCATAGATTGAGAGTGTTGTATCTCATGGGATGCAAACTCGATTATCGAGTACACCATTTTCAGGGGTGACTGGACCATCCGAGAAAAATTTAGTCTCATATTTTCTGATTAGAAAGACAATTGGTGCAGGGGTTTCAGAGCATCAAAGATTGATGAGTGTGAGTAGGGCACCAGATAGGTTTGGGTCACACTTGGCTATGGAGACGAGAAAATTAGTTTCAGATTCCTCTTCAGGAGGAGGCCCCTTAGTGAGAGACCAAGGTGAGGATATTTTGTGAGATGCCAATATTGGGAGAATCTTGGTGAGATGCCAAGAGCTAGAGACTCTTGGTAAGATGCCAAGAGGTAGAGATCCTTGGTGAGATACCAAGGAAGAGATATTTGGTGATATGCCAAGATCAAGGCTTGGATCAAGAAGGAATTTGATTTGAAAGGAGGTCTCGGATAGGTGGAGACAGACTTCCATCTAGAGATCATGCAGGTCAAGCAGATCAGAGTCAAAGGCCACTTTTGATGATCAAGGTACAACCATACTCTCTGAGTATTTTCCAGCAGGAAATGATGTCCACTGTAGGGACAAGATTGGAGAGGTGAGTGACACTTTCCTCGGTAAGAGAGAGTGTTGAGATTTGGGTACCTTGGAAATTGGTCCCCTTGTGTTTGTGAGTCTCTAAACACAAAGGGGGAGACTATTACCCTTATACCTTTACTTTATGATCTAATTTCACTTTGACTTAGTCACTTAAGTCAAAAAGTGAAATTTGTCACTTAAGTCATAAAGTGACAATTAATTCACAATGTGGGTGAATTAAGAGACATCAAACAAACTATGGAAACTTGAGGAAAGTGGGTTTCTAAGTGAGATTTTCGAGATTAGATCTCACCCATTGATTAGACTTGGCTAGATTGAATCTAGGCCATTGGTATTTTAGGTTTAGCCAAAGAGAGGCTAAAGGAGGAAAAATGGTAAGGATGAGGCTCATTCTCACTTGAGAGAGTTGAGTGAAGGGGAGGAGAGGAAGTGAGGGTTTCAAGGAGAAAGGGACACACTTGGAGTTTAGGGCGTAATCTTTCTTGGAGATTTCATGGAGGGTGCACCTTCTTGATAGAAGAGGGGTGCATGGCATGGAGAGTAAGCATGGGCGCATATTGTTTAGAGGTGGCTTGTAGAGGGGCATATTGGTGAGATGATAATGGCACCAAGGATATTGGAGGCCCTATCTTGAGTGAGGGAGGTGAAATTGTGTTAGAGTGAGAAAATACCAAGCTAGGGGCGCATTTAGAAGAGGTGCGCAAGAGAGGAGTAGGGGTGCAAACCCTTGTGTGAGAGGGTGCACTTGAGGCTAAGTGTGCAAAAGAAAAGGGAAAGAGGGCGCTACTACTCATTTTTATCTATATACAAGTGGGAAATTCAATGAAAAGGAAAAGAAAGGGCTAAAGCAAGGAAAGGAAAGTGGAAGAGGCACACCAAGGAAAAGGGTGCACTCTTCTAAGGATAACATGAAAAAAGAAATTAAGAACTCCAAAGCATCTCGAGAGGAGTTTCTATTGTATCAGGTTCTCTAGTTGTATTTCTTTGTAGTAGATCTTACTTTGAGATCTCCATATATATATCATATCTCTCTATAGGTTTTCCCCATGGGGGTTTTTCCAGGGTCATGTTGACCAAAAACATCATGTGTTCATTTGTCATTTTTTCTTAGCATTTATATGGTAGGTTGTTAAAGATCCTAACAGGGTATTTGATGTTTTGAGTTATATGCATGTGCTAATATTTATGGCAGCCTAAACCATACATTTAACCCATGCAAGAGAGCCTCAAATGGGCATCCAATCACATGACTAAGGGAAGTTTTTCAGGGAATAAATATCAGATTTAGTGGTTGTCCCAAAACAGTGAGTAAAATAGTTTGGTAAGCCTTGAAAATAATGCCCAACAACAGGTCAAAGACAAACCTCTGTTGGCATCCTTTGGTGCCTCAAAAATATTCAGTAGGCACCAACCTATTGTTACAAATTTTACAAGAACATACATGTTGTTATAATGTTTACAGGAACCAACATGTAGAAGACACCAAACCCCTCTCTTGAGAACCAACTCAACATCAATATTTGCAAGAAAAAACTTGTAGGAGACACCAATCCCCTTGGCTGAGCACCAACTCAACAACAATGTTTGTAGGCACCAACCTACAGGAGCCATCAATCCCCTTGGTTGAGCACTAAATCAACTCTCCCTATAGGCACCAAGCTACAACTTCTATATTTGCAGGCACCAACCTACATGAGACACCAATCCCCTCAAGCTAGCAATAATGCAATATTACATCTTTTCTTCAATCTTTCACCTGTACAAATATGCTACTTCATCTCTGCTTGTTATATCCCTAATTTCCACCCTAATATTTGATCCCTTTTGGATATCCTCGATAGACACATAGTAGAAAACAAGTGATGATCCTCATAGGTCACTAGTAGTTCAACAAGCGAGGATCCTCGCAAGTCACTATTAGATCAACAAGCAAGGATCTATAAAACTTCTAGATTTGGGGCTTATGAGGTGATAGGCGAGGGATGAGTTGTATATTCGTGACAAGGACCTATGAACTCACATCATTTGAGTCTCTAGTGGTCTCTAGAATATCTATAATCTCTCCCAAGACTCCTCCAAAGAGATATTTAACAAAGGAAAGTCTTGGGAAAGAGAGGAGGAGAATTCAAAAGTATTGTTATGTTGTTCAATTGCATAGGTGATTGTCCATCCATCATAGCCAGAAGTCATAGGTTTGTATCCTAACCACGAAGCTAAGGGAGGATAAAGGAGAAAGGAGAAAATAACAAATGCATCCACATCCAAGGTATGTAATATTGATGTAATTTATTCATGATCAATCAATAGATCATTGGTTTTCCTCCATGTCATTTGTGTTCAATTCATAAATGTTTAAATTTGATTCATTCTATTATAGATCTGATTAGTATCAAATTAGATCTAGGATTCTAATCCCATGTAGAGAGGTATATAGGAATTTCTTGTCTTTTGTATACAGGAATGGAGAGTGGTTATGCGGAAAAATAGAGAGGGAAGCTCAAGAGGCTAAGGAGGAGAATCGAGAACTTGGAACTAGGAGGAAGAATCAACATCTAAGGTATGAATATTTGATGTATTTCTTCTATATTCATTGATCGATCATTGGTTCCCCCCTTTAACATTGTTCGTGTTGAATGATATATGTTAGATATGATCTTACAATGGATAGGTCAGGATAGATCTAGTAGATTTCAATTTTCTAACACTAGAAGAATAGTAGATTGGTAGTTGTTTGTCTCCTTGTGTGCAAGGAGAAGATTGTAGGATCTAGAGCTAGATCTCGAGATCTACATGATCCAGATAAATGAGGAAAACCATCAGTCAAAAGGTATGTTCAACACCCTTCTTGGTTAAAAGGAGATACACATAATTAGATCTAGGGAGAACCATAAGAGTCTATCCCCTTTGTCTTTCTTGGATAAAGGGAAGATCCAAGGGAGATATGGCTTATATTTAGGATGGATTCATCTGTAACATTGTTTTCACAACACTCTATACTAATTCACAATTTGCTTGATTTCATAAGTTCCTCAGACCTTGAACCTCCATGTCTCCCTTAGACAATTAAATTTCTCTTTATTACATTCTTTGGGACCTGAAACCTCCAAGATTTATCTTCACATCTATTTCATTTACATTTTTACATATCTTTCATTTACATTTGTACCTTACTTATTCCTTCATTCACCTTCTTCTCATTTCCTCGGACCTTAGAGCCTCAGAGCTTCAAATTCTTCTTCTTTTGGTTCTGTAATTTTAGAACTCCTTACTCTCTACACACACTTCACAAAATCGTTTGGGAATATTTATTTATATAGATCCCAGGTACCCAAGAATTTGTCCACATACAAAAACTTTGTGTTCATCGAGTCAACTCCAAATCCTCTTACTCTCCTTAAAATCGGGTTGTAAAACTACTCCATGAAAAACAATTTCAATTACCTTTCCATCACACGGGTCTGTTCACTGGTCACAACACAAATTTGATACTCAACAACTATTGGATCAATTCAATATTGGATGTCAACCATCGGTCCATTCTCTTCTCTCCAAAACAAGTAACCCAACCTCATCGTTAAAAAATCGTCAGATCATTTCTTCAATCAAATCTCAATAGTTGATCTCATTCAGTGGCTTTTAGAACACACACTACATCTTCAATGCTCAACATCCATCCGATGAGTTTCCTTGATCAAACCTTAACCATCAATTTGTGAACCTTCCCTTAATATCGAAACCACCGGGTCTACCGGGTCACTGTCCCATCAGGCCACTGGGCTTCAACACTACATTGTTCCTTCAACCTTTTGGTCTCCGATACGACATGGCACCAATACATGCCCTAATATGTGGTCTCCACTTGTGGCTTATACGTGGTTGTTTTTGTGGCATCGTCGTGGCATCGACCCCCCCCCCCCGGGACTTCCACAATGCAATTTTTTTCCAACCTTTTAATATCAGGTATGGAACCATGCCCACAGAACCATGTTATGGGGCCACGAACCTACCATACCATCAATCCTCCATAAATTCAAACATGCAACTTCAATATTTCTCTCTGATATGCGATATGCGATATAATGTGGTGTAGTATTATCCTACCACATGACATTGTTCGTATGCCATGTTGACTCGACACTTGACATGTGGAACTACCCTGGAAACTTTTGTGGCTATGTCATGGAGCTATCGTGACTTTGACGTGGGATCCCTCTACATTTGCCGAAATGTGTGGTATGCGACACTTGGCATTGATGTGGCATCTGAGCTACCTTGTCGAGCATCTCCCCCCCAGGACTTTGGCACTATGGATACACTTTGTTCTTTCAGTGTCCGATATTCTAATATCGCGTCATCGGGGCATCGAGCCACCGGGTGACTGGCCCACTGGGGTCTCTTACCGCTTTGATTTCACCATTTTCTCCAATCCAGTATACTTGCTGACATGACACATGATATGTGGCTTGACACCTGGATACTATCATGGTGCTGACATAGCGTTGAAGTGACCACCGACCTACTATCTAATTAGGAATTCAATTCTACAATGATGTTCCACTCTGTTGATATCCGATATGGCGATATTGGATCACCGGGGCACCAAGCCACCAGGGTATCAACCCACCGGACCCTTGAAGGTTTAACACGGTGCTTTCATGCAATATTCGATATAACATGGTCCCCACAACTTAAAAAATAACACATTGTGAGGGGTTCCATATGTTGATATCATGGTAGCTGCGTGAGGTATTAACCTCCATGTGTAACCTTTGACGAGACTAGAATATTCTGAGAAACTAGAGAAACCCTAAACAGTTGGATAAGAACCCTAGAAGACAAATCAACTAAAGAGAAAGTGTAATATTCAGTAATTATCTTCCACGAGTAGAAGTTGACCCAGTTAGGTCACTTGAAGGACTATAAATAAGAGGGCGCTAGAGCTCATTTGTTACTCTCACCTCACAACTGCATAAGACTAGTGGTGTGCAAATTTGGAGAGGAGTTGCAGCTGCAGCTACTACAACTGCAACTGGAAAATTTTTGGTTTTGGATTGGACTTTCTCTTGGTTATGGTTTGGACTTTCTTCTTGCTATGCTAGATATGGAGAGAGGTACGCTACCAGTGGTTGTTGTTCCACCGGAAGCTACTGGTCCCACCTCTAGTCAAGGTCATCGTCGATTCCTCATGAAGTTCGTCGGGCGCACCGGTCCCACATATGTACATAATAGATACAAAAATCCAACACTTTGATACATATAAAAATGATATATATAAAAACAATTAAAAATTAAATAACTTTAAAAAACATGTTACCTATCTTTTCTCGCTCCTCTTAGGGAGGCACGAGCATATCCGGATCCTTGAAAAAGTTGATTCCAACATAGGGGTAGTCCTCTATCGCTGGAATCTTCTGTGCCCACCAGTCAAAGAATTTGTCATCAAAGGAATCTATGGTCCTCCCTCCCCCTTGACGTGGTAGCAGTGTTTCCCATCTGCATATCGACGGGAAGGAGGCCACATGCCCCCATACAGTCTCTATGGGACTCATACTAGGCACTCTCGAAGAAGAAGAGCGAGCAAAGGATAGTGCCAAACCCAAATATCTTGTTGATGCGCTCTCGACACTCTGTCAACTGCCTCTTCATGCATGTGAGCATGGTCGTACTCTAGTCGTATATATGTGCCTCCTGGAACTGAATAACACAATTCATGTGCACTCGAGAAGCCTGGTGAAGAGCCGTGAATCCAGTAGTCCACCCAATAAGTAGTAAGATCACTCTAAGTGTTAAACTGGTGATCTTGTGAATTGGCACTTGAGAACCTACCTTCTCAGTGTCAACCTCACAATACATCCTGATGTAGTCCTCAATGTTGAAAGGCCCAGGGGGAAATGTCCACAGATTGATTGGTTCCCCTCTCCTTGATAGGCCATTCAAGAAGTAAATATCCTTAGTCGTTGGAGTCAACGACTTCCCCTCTATCATGAATGCCTCTGCATCTGGATGCCAGTAGTCAACCAGGGTATTCAACAGCCTGGGTTATGCCCTCATAAAAGGACACCGGAAGAAGTTCCACAACCCACATTGTTTCAATGCGGCAATCGCAACAGGGTCCTCATCGACCAATATATCAATGTCCTCGTGTTCCCTCTCCCTCCAATGGACATACATCATGTTCCATGGCAGATAAAAGGGAGTTAGCTCTTGCATCTTAATTTTTTTTCAATCTTTTGAGGGTGTACGCAGGATTTTTTGGCCACAGTCTTGTATGTACACAGGCATAGTGTTTTCTTCCTAAGTACATACGCGGGTTGTCCTTAGATAGCTCGCGTACATGCAGGGCCTCTCTTTTTAAGAGAGCACGCCCCCCAAAAAACAAAAACAAATGCATAAAGAAGGAATTCAAATGCAGGAGGGATACATTTGTACTTACTTGGTCCAAGCGGAAGTTCGTTTCATCCTCTAAAGCTCATGGAATCAACTTCTTTAGCAAAGGGTATTTTTCTCCTCTTGGTCAATTTTCAAAATGAAATGATAAAAATGAGTTGTTAGCTTCTATTTATAGATTTTTTTGGCCCTTTTTGCCACTTTTTTGACCCCCTTTGTTGTTGTTTCTGGATTGGAAATCATTTAATTCCGTTCCTGAGTTTCTTATTGGATGTTACAATAAACTTTTTCTTTTAGTTTGGTAACTTTTTGGGAGATGGGTCACTTTAAAGGTCCTTTGGTAAAAGTCGTTTTTCCAACTTTTTGCATATAAGTTAGGATTTCCCTTCCACTTTCTGCATCTTGTTGTGTTTTCCTCTTTGCCATAGGATCGATCCCACTGAAGTGTGACATAGAACCTTCATTTTTTCTCTAGAAGTGTCGTGATTAGGTGGTACAACCTACCTTTACATGGATGCCTTAGATAGATCATTGTGGCATTTTGGCGTCCATGTTGTCTATAATGACTATAGGCTCGGGAGTCCTTTTTAGTCCTCTCATGATTACGAGATTGAGCCTCATTTGTCTGATTCACCATCATTGTTGGGCTCACCCTTAGGACTCCCAAAAATGAGCACGCTTTTTTTTCTTTCAAGCTCACTTTGAAATCCAAAAGCAACATCCGACGAGACTGCATTTATTCTTTTTGATCTTGTCTAGATTAAATGAGAAAGGAAACCTTCTGGAGTCTTCTTTAAGCCCTTTTCAGACTCTCTAAACATGAAAATATTGCCAAGCGATCTTGTTTCCCTTCACACTCGCCAAACTCAAATCTAAAGGCACGTCTGTCCGGCGGTAGTTTACCCCTTTTTCGGTCCGGATGGTCAATTTTACAAACAAAGGTATACTCTAGGAACTTCGGTTCGCTAGAAGAGTATTCTCAGGTATAAGTTTAATCCTTTTTCGGGCCTTGGAGATTACTTATGAAAAAGGAATCCCCACGGAGTCCATAGTTAAGCTCTTTTCAAACTCCCTAAAATTGAAAAGATCGTTGAGTTACCTTGTTCCTTCACACTCGTTAAATTGGTCCAGAAGAACATCTACTGGCATGAATTTACCCCTTTTTCTGGCATGTAGATTATAGAGGAAAAATGTATGCCTTGAGAGATTCTTCTCGTCGGGAGAGTTCTCCTCAGGCACTTTTATACTTTTTTGAGCTAAGGGGACTAAATTCAGAAAAAGGAAGTGAGTCCATAGTTAAGCTCTTTTCAGACTCCTTAAAATTGAAAAGATTGTCGAGTGATATTTTCTTTGTCACACTCGTTAAAATGGTTTTGAATAGATGTCTTTTTGGTGCCATTTTACCCCTTTTTCGAACCGACTAGACTATCTCCGAAAAAGGTACTCCCTAGAGTCTTATTTTACGTTTTTTCAGACTCTCTGAACATGAAAAAACCACCGAGATTACCTTCTATGAGCTCATTAAAATTACATTAAAGGGGGTTTCATTGTGTCTTTCTAATCGCATTTTCATCTCTGTGTCTTTGGCCTAATGTCAGCTCCATGTTGCTCTCAACTTAACCTTTGAATCATGCCTTATACGCAAGTCTTGTAGCACTTTGCCTCTGCGACTTGACACCTTGACCCATGGAGGAATTTTCCCCGAGTGCTCTTTTCCTGCACATGTCTCCTTTCTCTGAGAATTAGTGTGTTCCTTGTGCCTAGAACTAGTATACTTGCTTGTGACACTCGTTCCTCCTTTGTAACGTAGCATTATTTTATTCTTTTTCAAGCTCTTTAAAAAATTGAAAAAGACAAAAAAATTAAAAAAACCCAAAAATAGGGGACAAGAAATATGTATTTTTTTTTGCAGCACAATGAGTCACCCTTGGACAAAGCACATCCTTTCGTTTGTTCATCAAGCATTGGGATCTAGTATGACCTTAGGAATTTGTTCTCACTACATAGAGCTATGTCCTCCTCCATTTGGTTACTCGTCCAAACACATGGAGAGTTTGTGTTGCCTCCTGCATCGTGAACTTATGTCAATGTCATGCTCCCTGAGTTTGATCATCTTTCGTTCTTTTTTCCAAGGGAAGTTTCACCCAACCCGAGTTTACCTTTCTGTAGTTTGTCTCTTGACCTCATGAGTCATCCATCTCGAAAGTCCAGTCAAGTCCTGATTTAAAATCGACGAAGTTCTCTTCCTAATCATCGAGATCCTATTGTCTTTTCCCGATGAGCCGTTGAAGACCTCTATGTAGTGAATTCATACACTCACATTGTGCTCCTATCTGAGTTTTGAAGATCTTGAAGTTGCTTCTCAAGCTATAAAACCTCATCTCCAGCCATCGGGCATTATTGGCTTCTTGAATATGGATACTATACTTGTATATCTTTGATTTTGAGATGTATATCTGTTGTGTATTGCTCGCGGATACACTTTATATAGTTATATGACATGGATATGCAGTGTATTTGATTGAAATCCATGATTTATTTCATCCGGAGCATGGGTATGCCTGCCTCAGAGAGACAATTGTTATTTTGCAGATGGCACCTCCCGAACTCTGGTCCCGGGCTCACTCATTTCGTACATTGGTGAAGATTTTGTAATGTATTTCTGCCATCAGATGATTTTTTGACCTCACACATTAGGGGGCATCTATTATAACCCTAAATTTCTCTACACATGCATACATGGCCTTGACCCTCTTACTTGCATTTTTTGCCAAAGCACTGCTGAGTTTCTCTTCTTAAAAATCCATTTTTTTAAGATGTACGTGCCCTGCACCATTACTGCCCATGTACATATGCTTGTTGCACCACTACAAATCGCATACATATGCATGTTGCACCATTACAGCCTGCGTATACTTGCAAAAGTTGCAAAAAATAAAAATTTGCAAGGAATTCGTTGAAATTGATGGGCTATTGGAGGTTTCCCAACTAATCCACCGGCTATAGCCCATCACCCAACCGAATAACCATCCTTTTGGCATATAAAAGGAGGTGTTGGGGTCCCATTTCATATCTAGACATAAGAACAATGAAACTTTTCTCGATTTCACTTCCCCTCCTTGCCCAAGTTATTGCATCCCTTTTCTGAGAATTTCCTCAACATTCCCTCATTAGCCCCTTCTTCCTCCATCAAAACCCATTCACTTCCTAAGAAGAGATCATAAGGTTAGGAGAATATTATACAAAGTTGCACTTTGAGCTTGGTGAAGAGGAGCCCAGACTAGGTTTGCGAACGGTAGTCGACTTTGATTGTAAATGTATAATCATTGTGTTATTAATAAAAGAATTATTTTTCCTGTCCCAAATGATGGTGTCTTAAATTCTCTTATTGATTTATGTTTTTGACATTCTAACATCTAACCCTAACTTGTATATGGAATAACATGCTTGTCGTTTCCTATTTTTCAATCTTTGGATGTAGGTCAGCCCTGGGAGGAGGCGTGCATTCAACGAAACTTCCAAGCGTGAGGAGGTCATCACCAGACGTGGGATTCGAGGCATAGTTACCCGATCTCCTTTTCCTTGTTTTCTTCATATCAGTTTTGGTATGTTTGGGGTAGTTTAGAGAATTAATTGACTTTTATATGGTTAATCGATCTACCTACATTTTGAACCCTGGTGTAGTCATAGGGGGGGGGGGGGTTTCCCGCTAGCACATATGGAGTATGCCATACAAAATTTTTACACATATATGTGATTCACAGTGGATTGAATCATGTATATACATGGATCACAAGAGGGTGAATCGTGTATGCCTCGAGAAGTGTTCCAGAACAGGTTGTATAGTAGCACCGGAGTTTCCAAGTTTGTCTGCAGTGTATAATTCTTTCAGTGGGAATTTTTCCCTATTACGGGATCCCTGATTTGACCTTAATAAAAGTATCATTGGACTGGTTTTCCTTCTAGGGTTTTCCTTGGGTTTATACCCAAAAATCTTGGTGTTCTTATGTGCTTGATTTGGTTTCCTTGTTTATGTTTCCACTGCATGTTTAGTTGATTACTCAAATGTGATTTTAGTAAAGTGATTTATTTTGAGCTAATTGTTGGGTGTTGAGTAGAGTGGTAAAATATCAACCTGGTAGTAGTGCATACCAAGGGTTGAATCCGCTGGAAAATCAACACATGACACCCATCGACTGTGTTCAGGAATCTTCGGCTTGGATGATTTCTCCATCTTGGATACATAGGTCCATAGTTTCACTATCAATGTTCCATTCCACCCTGAATTCATAGATAACCACCCTATGTAGACATAATACATGACCCATGAAACCACCAAAAAGACCAAATCAGAGGTTTGAGTAGGCAGGATAAAGTGAGAAGCCAGGTAATCCTCCACTCTTCCAAACCCAGTGTTGGAAATATTACACACTCACCTATTAAATTTTTCCTAAGTTTTCTAGTCATTGTGAGGGTCTCCTATTTTTATTTTCCTAAAAAGTAGGGCGCTTCCTAAAAAATAGGGGTGCTTCTCCTGTTCAGTTTGACTTCAGTTAGACTAGTGGAGGACAAATCATGCATGCATTTCACTTTGGTTTTATCACCAGGAGGGCACATATCACATGCATGAGGCTAGGAGGGTGCATATATCATGCATGCATGATTTTCTCTCACCTACACATGTGTGACTCAGTTAACTGATGATTGCATTGACAATTGACTTAAACTAGGTGGAAGATAACTCTGGTTTCTACTAGTGAGTTCTTATATCACTCTTGATCAGTACTATGGCACTTTAGATTGCTCTAGATCCTATATATACTACATTAAATTAACCATCCATCTATATATGGCACATTCACTTAGCCATTTGGCTATATATACGGTGTATTATTCATCCTAACATTAATGTAATGTAATGCAATTTATTCATTATTTTCTCTCATTCTTGCTTCTCTCTATGTGTTTCTTTTGCAAGATTTGTGTGAATTTATATAGCTAGGTTCTCTATCTAGGTTTCAGGGTTACACCCAAAATTCACATGATATCAGAGCTTGTGAAGAGAAACATTGATTTCCTTCACATGGTATTAGAGCTTGTGAAGAGAAACACTTATTTCCTTCACATGGTATCGGATCTTGTGAAGATAAACACTTATTTCCTTCACATGGTATAAGAGCTTGTGAAGAGAAACATTGATTTACTTCACATGGTATCAAATCTTGTGATATTATTCTTTCAAAATATTCACATGGTATCAAATCTTGTGATGTTATTCTTTCAAAATATTCACATGGTATCAAAGCCCATAGTTTTCTAGGAGCATGGAACACAAGTTGCTAGGATCAAGGCGCACAAGTACTTATTTGCGACATCAGGAGAAATACGCAATTAGATAGAATGGATATTTCACCAACAATTCTTCTCACACCATACAATTATTTTGAGTGGAATCCAAAGATTCTATTTCTTCTCGAAAGTAGAGGCTTATATCGAATAACCATGGCGACAAAAGAAGAGATTGATTCTACCGATGAGAAAAATGATTTTCTCAATAGATAAGATGTGGATTTTGGACTTATCTCCATGTTTGTTTCTTTTGAAATACAATCACTACTTCATGATGAATGATTCTCAACTCTAGATGAAGTATGGACCAAATTGGATGTCATATTCAGGAATAAGGAAGATCGTGAAGAATGCATGTAGGATATTGACAAGAAAAATCCAGAATAAAATCCACTGGAAAAACATGAATCTCAGGAGCCACACATAGAGACGTTTTCACATCCTCTTGTTCCAGACATTCGAGATGATGTATCCTCTAGTTCGTATCTGATTTCCAAATCAGATTCAGAATATATTGAGCATGCAAATGATGAGCCACATCAGATGCCCAAGTGGGAATAGTCCATCCTATCGATAGTAGATTATCTTGCAAATGATCCTGTGGATTTGAGGAGGACGAGATCCTAGTTTGAGGAGCCACCTCATGCGCTCATAGTGACAAAACAAGTGATGCCCATGCATTGCTACATGGTTCTGGCATCTGACTTAGACTAGGTGGAAGATAAATCTGGTTTTTGGTAGTGAGTGTTTAGATCATTCTTGATCACTGATATGTCGCTTCATATCACTCTAGATCCTATATATAATGCATTCACTTAGCCATGTCGCTATATATGACACATTCACTTAGCCATTGGGCTATATATTGGGTGTATTATTCATCCTACCATTAATGTAATGTAATACAATTCAATCATTCATTTCTCTCATTCTTACTTCTCTATCTGTTTCTTTTGCAAGATTTGTGTGAATTTATCTAGCTAGGTTCTCTATGCAAGTTTTAGGGTTTCACCCACCAACCAACACCTATGAGTGAAGATCAAATCCAGAGAGGAAGAGGTAGCAACTATCCTATTTTTCTATCCATGGCACCAATCCTACAACTGAATAGTTACAAAGCCTTCATATGTTGTGACCTAATTGGAGCTCTAGCTTTTAAAATTCCCTAAACCATCTATCATCGTCACCTTCTCTTGGTCCTTCTTCTCAGACACTCGTAGCCCATGTCAAATTCTAATTCTACGATAATAATTCATATGCCCCTCTTCACCCTACTCGCTCAAAACCATCAAGCTCCTCATCTTGCCTTAAGTAAAGAGTACACTCCCATGAATCGCCATAACTTATAGGTACATATTTCACGCTCACACAAGGAAGTGTCTAGAAATGGGCTCATAAAAAATCCTCCACCCTCCATGTGGTGGAGGAATCATTTGCCACCTCGACCAACCAATCCGGGGGATTGTTGTCAAATTAATTGAGTGTAACATAGTATACATACAATTGGTCTCACATCATGGTATCCCAAGATATTGTTGGATCCAGGGAATCCACCCCAACATTTCCCAATCTATTTTCTAGTCTGTTAGCATTTCAATGGACATGATATGGAGAGATATTGGTAAAATGATGAAGTAGTGATGCTACAAAGGAGAATTTGGAGGAGAGCCTCTAATTGGTAGAGACTTTATCCAGATTTGATCCACAAAAGAGTCCTATAAGGATATGAATGATAATCGTCGAGTCACCTTCCATGATCAAATTTTTGTAGTTTAATCGAGTGGCTAGGGAGAGGCCCTTAATTAGACCATCCATCTCTACAGTGTTGTTGGTGTTGCACCCAAGGTAGTCAACAAACAAAACAAGTATTGTTTCTTATGAATATCTAAAAACTCCCCCTTAACTAGCAAGGCAAGGATTCCATTTGGATGCACCATTAAAATTCATCTTGATGCACTCGACAGGGGGTCTAGTCCAAACATCGGGGGATGGTGTATGTTTCCTTACAGACCAAGATAAAACTTGTGGCATTGGTTTGAACTATTATTCTTGTAAATGGGAAGTTCTTGATCTTGTACATTTTTTTCCTCAATCTGAAATGAAGAGGATCCAATGGATTCCCTAATTAAATTTTTTTATTTTGTGCCAAGTGCCATCTTCTTTTATGTACCGTTGCTTGAAAATTAATCTGTTGCATTCTTTATAGATATCCCAAAGGAGGTGGCCTGCAAAAATGTGCCATGCCTAATTTAGGATAGGGTTATTAAAGGGGATTTGTCTCCATTTTTCTATATTCAATTGGATGCTACCCCTGTTTTTGTTTGATTGTTTGAATATCATTGCTCCTTTATCCCATATTTTATTGGCCTCCAAATAGATATTAAAGAGATGCTCAATTTTTTCCTCATGATTTCCACACATAGAAAAAACTGAGGGACCTGCGAAGACCCTAGAAATGAGATGATCCCATGTGATTGTTTTTCCGTTTAAGAAAGTGCGAGAGGAAGGATGAGATTTTAGCCCATAACTCCAAGTTCCAAACTATTTTCCATATGAATATGAAGTCTAAGATAGGGTGTTTGGCTTCTATATCATATGCATGTTTCATAGTAAATTTTCCATGATCTTCCAAACCCCATCGAAGAATGTCCTTACCTTCAAGAATATTGATTTTTATTTCTTTGATATGTGAGTCCATTAATGATGTTTCCACATGGGATAGTTGTAGGGGAAGTTAGTGCTAGAGATCCAATTTCTATAGGTCTCGTGTGTTTAATGGTCTAGTATATGCTAGTATTTCTTGTCTCTATGCCATTATGGTTCCTTTAGTTTAATTTGGATTTGTTGCAGTTGAGAAATGTTGAGGAATTTGAGTTCTTGCTTCCATGTGTATTCCCAAAACAAGACTTATTTTCCTAATCTAATTTCCCACAAAGAGTGTTGTTGCACCATCCCTTTATTGGCCCACACACTTTTCCAGATGAGTGATCATGTTCCAGTCTCATTTAGTCTAATTATCTCTTCCTTAGGGGTTTGTTGGGCATACTTTTCTTTCCAAATATTACTCCATAGATCTTCCATATTTTTGTTCCAGTGCCACCAAGTTTTTGTTGATAGTGCTTTACCCATTATCATGGGATCTTTGATACCAAGTACTCCATTGTGCTTTGGCAGGAAGATGGTGTCCCA
>ML838637.1:28843-44097 GCA_009831015.1 Picea engelmannii
AAAAAAAAAAAAAAAAAAAAAAAAAGAAGGAAGGCCCTTTGAAGAGAACAAATGGATTTGAGAACTTCAGAAGAGGAAGCTAGGACGAAAAATAGGTAAAGTGACATGCATTGTAGAACATATTTGATAAGGGTGATTTTCCTGGGAGTGTAAGAGAGTGAAAAGTCTAGCTAGATATCTTGTGTTATAGTCTATATAGGATATATTACTAAGAATATTTTTTGAGAGCATTTTCCAGCAAGGGAGCTCCTAGATATTTTGAAGGAAGGGAGCCCCTTTGGAATTCGAGGAATTTGGAAATATGGTGCTAAAAAAACAAGGGTGTATTGAAGAAAAATATGAGATATTTTCTCTAGTTTGTGAGGGCCCCAAAGGCCAACATGAACAAGTCAATAACGTTTTTAAAGGAAACAACTTATTTAACAATATGACAACCTGAAAGAAATGTATCATCAACCAATTGAAGGTGGGAAAGAGGGTGAATATTGGGGTGAATTTTTATTCCTTTAAGAGAGCATTCATTAATGGTTGATTTTAAGGACCTCCCCAGGCCTTCTGCATCAAGAATAAATAAGAAGGGGGAGAGTGGTCTCCTTGTTTGATGCCTCTGGAGGGGTTGAAGGTGTTAATGGGAGATCCATTGACCAAGATGGAAAAGAAGGAAATAGAAATGAGATTTTGAACCCAAGAAACCAGTGTAGGACAAAATCAAAATGCTCTTAGAAGTTGGTCCAAGAAGATTCAATTAAGTCTATTATACACTTTGGACATATCCAATTTTATGAGAATACCAGGGTTTTTGTTAATTTTCATAGAATGGATAGTTTCATGGGAAGCAATGATACCATCAAGTATCTGGCAGCCCTCCACATATCCTCACTACTCTTGGGAAATGATTTTGTGCATAATAGGCTTAAGTTTGTTCGCTATGATTTTTGAGATAATTTTGTAAATTGCATTACATAAGGAAATGGGCCTGAATTTGTATACAATTTCGGGGTTAGGTTCTTTCAGGATAAGAGTAATGAAATAAGAATAAAAATCATGTAGAATTTTGCTGAAGATTCTAGATTCCTCCACAACCCTCCATAAATCCTCTCTAATAATCAACCAATGATTTTGAAAGAATTCTACCATGAATCCATCTGGTCCTAGGGATTTACTTGTTTCCATAGAGTTTACCATTGCTCTCACTTCCTCAAAAGAGATAGTTCTAAGAAGGATTTGGTTATGCTCAGGAGAAACAAGAGGGGACATCGAGGTTAGAATCAAATCATTGGCCACCTGCCTTTCCATTGTTGGCTCAATTGGGATTTGGATGAAATGATATTTTATATCCTTCACATTGTCTTCATACTTCTCGAGTCGCTGACCTATTGTATATTTTAGACTGGAAATTCTATTATGGTTCCTTCTATTGAGCATCAATTTGTGAAAGAACTTAGAATTTATGTCTTCTTCTTTGAGCCAACGAATCCTTGATTTCTTCTTCCATAGTGTTTCCTCTTTATTTTCTATGATGGTGATTTCTTGTCTAATATGTACCTCTTGTGATTCATGTTCAACAGTGCACCCATTTCAAATGATATTGGCTTGAAGAGCCTCCATTTATTTTTTGATCTTTTCTTTCTCAAATAATATGTTTTCGAACACCTCTATGTTATATTTTTAATTTTGTTAGACATCCTTCAATCGTTGTTGGAATTGGCACATAATTGGACCTTCATTGGGGATTGATGATGACCACCAAGTCTTCATATTTGTTAGAAAATGTAGATGGTCCATCCAGAATATTTTGAATCTAAAGGGCCTTAGCTTTGGAGAAAGTGAGCGGTTCAAAGAGAGTTTGATGGGATAGTGGTTCGAGCCCACATATGGAAAAATGGTAGCTTCGAGTGGTATCAGGGCTTGGAACAATTTTTATGTCATGATGAAGCAATCACGCCACACAACAATTTGAAGCTCAACTTCATGTTTGTTAGTCCAAGCGTGGCATCCATTTCCAATTTGGATGTCAATGAGTTTGATCTCATTTATGAATCTCTTGAAGGATAAATTATTGGCATCAATATTTCTTAACCTCCCTTTCTTTTCTCAAAGATATGTGAACATGTTGAAATCACCACCCACTAACCAACACTTCTCTAGGGTGAGTTATCCCAAGGCTTTGAGGGATTCAAGGAAATAAAGTTTAAGAGTGGGGTTGGTGGGACCATAAACATTAGTAATAGTTATTTGAAGATGAGAATTCATAAATACGAAGTCTGGAGAGAGAAGGTTGGTCGATTCCACTTTGTTTGTCAAGTTGATTAGATCTAGGTCCCATAGAATTTCCATTAAGCCTCCAAAAAAACCTATGGATAGGACTATTATACCCTTACAATAATTCCAACATGTTTTTGCAATGGTGATGACCATCTCCTTATTACATTTGGTTTCATGAAGGATAATAATAGTAGGTTTCTCCTAGATATTCTTATCTTCAACATATGGTTTTTTCTTGGTACGTTGAGACCCCTTATGTTCCATGAAATGATAATCATTTTGAAGCTTGGGGTGTGAGGAAAGATATTTATCTGTCAATATGATGGCTTGTCCTGAGTCAACTAGGAGTGCTCCCTCTTCTTATATATATATTTTTTATACTTGTGTCCTCTCTTCTTCTCCTCAACAACTAATTTTTTTTGAGCTTTGAGAGAACTTCGAATACCTAATCCTTCAACTTGGTTGGGGTTTGAGAGTGCCTTACCTACTTTATTTTTTTCTTGTTATTTCTTTTTTGTAGTACTATAGTTATGGAAATTGAATATCTTCCAAATGAGATGCCCCACGCTCAACAATAAGCATTGGAATGCCAATCTCCAACATTTCAACATCCTCTCTTGTTTGGGGTGGATATTTCACAAAATAATGAGATTCCTCTTCTATTGATTCCATGTCCTATTTTGGAATGTTGGATTCTTGTGGATCAAAGTTATGAGTCATTACATTAATATACTATCTCTTAACATCTTCTATTGGCATCGTTGTAGGTTGTAGGTTGTGGCGGGCCTTCTTCCTCACTGGCTAAGGCTTCAAAACTATTTTTTTTTGTTGGCACTAGTCTTATGAGGTTATGGGTTAGGGTTTTTCCTGACAGGTTTCCTTTTACTAGGCACCTTGGTAAAGCCTTCGTTTCCTTACCCATGTCTGTATTTTTCTAAGCATTGAGTGGGTAGTCTTGGAATAGATGATCACGTTCATGGAATTTCTTGCATCTAAATGGAATGTTCTCATAATCCAAAGTCTAAATCCATTCAACATCCTAGAAGAACTTATTGATGGATTTGGGTAGATCACATGTTACATTCATATACGCTCAGATTTGAGCATATGAGGTGTAGCTCCCCATTTTGGTTACCTACGAGACCTTGACGAAGGAGCCTAGAATGTTACCAATTCCCTCTAGAGTCTTTAGTTCCTAGAATTCCTGAGGTAGAGAGTACATCGTGATCTAGATGGGGACCTCTATGAAGTTTTCTTTTTCCAAGCGTTTTGTCTAGTAAAGAAGGTGAAGCCTCGTCAAGTTAAAGAAGTAGGGTCCTGCAAATATGCACTCTCTATCTTCAATAAAAATGAATATTGTTGTAAAAATACTTTGGATCCCAACCTAAGATATATCTTCCCTTTCATTTTCCATCTAGTATTGACCCATCTTATTAGGGATTTTTCATATTGCTAGACTCCCATGAATTTACCAATGATTATTTGATCCCTGATGTATTGTATATAGTTACCCACATTTGGTGATGTTACCTCATATTTGGGATTTTCCTTCGTCTTATCTAGGAAGCCATTCTTGAGTTTATTAGTTGTTGTTTTTTCAGTAGCTTCATCCATCTGTACATCCAATACATTGGTTGGCCCATTCCCTACACCCCCTTTCCATTCAAGGGTTGGGTGAGTGTTGGTTGTCGCATGACCATGCCCTTAAAGGATCGTGAATTTGTATGCAGCTGAGAGGGTGCCACCATTCTCCTACGGAGTTATTGTATCTGAAAAACAATTATGTCTGCATGTCGTCAGAACTATACCAAAATCTAAACTCAGAATAGTTGTAGAGTGCATCAGGTTCAACATCCTTTTTTCCTATTCAGGTTTGCAACCTAGTGTAGCAGTTGAAAAAAAAAAGTGTAAGTGGTGAGCATCAGGGAGCCGTGTTGACATAGTTAAATCCCCAAGGATTTTAAGAAATTTGTAGATTTTCATATGGATAATTTATAAGTGGAGCTAAATTAAATTATCATTCCACTCATAACGAGATTTTGACTACCATCAACAATATTAAAAGTTCTCTTATCTTTGTTGTTTATGAAGAATTCACCCTAAGATCTGATTTGAGAAACATGCATGGGTTTCCTGCTTCTAAGAATACCAGGGATATAAGAAACAATAGGTTGATCAGATGGAATTTATGGTTAAGAAACTTTGATATTAAGTTTGAATATATAGAAGCAAAAACAATGCTCTTGCTTATTTCTTAACGAGATAAATTCAAGTACTGGTCAAAATAGTCCAAATGGTAGTAGGCAAGTGAAGCGGTTCAGGTAAATATCTTTGAAAGATGGGCTTATCAATCCAATTCTTAACACCGAAGAATGGAGAAGAAAAGGATATTGCACCACCTATAAACAGTATGCAGACAAAGTTTATTTAGAATTCTATAATCCATATATAGATCTTAATGAACGATATCTGTAAGATAATGGACCAAAGAGAATTTTATCTCTTAATAAGCAATTTGTAAGTGCAAAGAGATTAGGGAGAAACTATCACCAATGAGTAATGTCTCAAAGCAAACAACCCCCTCCCCCAAAGAGTTATGAAACATCCCATTATTTTTTATTTAATAATATAAAATTTATATCAAAATTTTAATATTAGTTTTAAGTTTTTATAGTTAAAATATGTTTTTGATTTCTTAATTTCACTTCCTCAAATTTTTTTTGACAATTAAAAGTAAACGCCAAATTTCGACATTCATTATAATGTAACCGTTATTATAAAAGATATTCTAATTAATAAATCTATTAAGTTTTGTATTGTATATTAATAATTTGTTAGACATAGTTTTATTTATAAGTTAGTTATGAGGCCAACAACTCACACCTAGAAAATAAACCTTATTTTGTTTGTTGACCTTTCTACTATTAAATTGATGAGCACTTAAAATTCAAAGACACTTTTTTTCCTGTCAACATATTCAATATTGACTTGTTTGTTTCCAAGTGGTACAATAAATTTTGATAGTGTTGTCCTTGACCTTTGGCCTGTTTTTCAATAATTGGTATTGTGTTATAATTAATAATGGTCACAGATCAATGTTCGCCGAAGGCCCCAGCGATATAAAATCTTAATATTTGTGCATCATCTCCAAATTTCATGACGCATAAGAGATTCGAATCTAAAAGATTCGTATTTACTCATAACTATGAGATTACTCTAAAATCACAAAACATAAAAATAAATTAAATTGCCGAGGTACACACCGTTAAGGGAAAATGTCACACTTCTAAGTTTTGTTTTTTAATTATTTTTTACCTCTCAAAAATATGTGGAAACTTCCTGTAATTTTGTCACGTCGGTATGTTTAAACTAGGAAACAAATGATCAATTCAATTTAAATATTGAAAAAATAGTTTTATTTTCCAACCAGAGGAATAGCTACTAAGCGATAAGTCCTTACTTTTGTTTATGAATCCTTGATGTTGATTTGTTTAATTAAAAATAATCTGAGAAAAGAAAAAAATCAATAAATTCGAAATCAATTTTTAATGTATATAAAAACTACTGTTGTAACAAGAATTCTGAATTTTCCGGGGTGGTATCGAGGGAAGGGGGCACCCCCCAAGGTGCACAACCACTTGTCCCATCGTGCTCACCCGATGAACCACTTGTCTCATCGTCGCTCTAAGGGTGGTCGTCAAAGAGTTTTGGCTTCTAGATAAATCTATGCGGTGGAAGGTTTAACTAGGTTTAACTGCCAACTATCATGCACACACTCCTCCTAAAATTTAAGGAGAAATTGACCTTGTTGAAGTGGATGTGGGTTATAGACATTTCATCTCTAATAAGGTCACATAGACATTTCATCTCTAATAAGGTCACAGATAACATTCATCCTTGGGTCCCTGATCTTCACTCTACACAATCCCAATAATTCATAACCATTGATCTCTACTAACATCTGAAAATGCTAATGGACAAAGTTCCAGTTGAAAGGCATGAATCACTTCAGGAAATCCTCCTCAAGTTGGACATGTAGCTCTAGGCAAAGCTCATGGATCACAAGCTCAATTTGTTATCCAAGAAAGTAGTTGGTCTGGACTTCACCAAGATGGACTATCCTCAGCCCTAGGCTCCTGTGGAGGATGACCATCCTCCTTTAGTTTAATTTTCTCATGTTTTTCAAACTAGATTCATTTCTTCTAGCATTAAAGGACTATGAACTCTAGCCCCACCTCCTTTTAGTTACCAGTATGATAGACATAACTATATCAGACTTTTCTCTCTTCATAATTTTTGTCATTTTTTGAAGTGACCTGCTATATTGTTGTTGGTCTAGTTTCCCAAGTGACAAACCAACAACACAATCCTTGTACAATTTCCTTTAAAATAATACAAATAATGTGAATAATTAAAAATAAATAAATTATAACTTGAAATAAATATAGTTTTAATAGCATATTATTAAATATGTAATTCAAAATAAACTAAATTTAAAAGTAAAGATTTTACAACATTACAACAATTACTTAATTTAATCAATTACTACAATTATCTCAAAATTCAATGGTTTCCATAAAACAATCGCTTAAGTAACATAATTGACATACAATTTAATATATACTTTTTTTACTCTAAATAATAGCAATTACTTAATTTAATCATTTACTACAGTTATGTCAAAATTCAATATATTTCCATAAAACAATCACTTACAAATACAATTATCTCAAAATTCAATGTAATTCCATAAAACAATCACTTACAAATACAATTATCTCAAAATTCAATGTAATTCCATAAAACAATCACTTAAAATAACTTAATTGACATACAATTAAATATGTATTTTTTTTTATTCTAAATAATAATTGTTCAAGTGGTATATTTCCTAATATATTTCATATGTTTAGAATATAAAATACATACATAAAGAACAAAAATTTAATGAAAACACACAATATGTTCTGATCCATAATTCTATGAAAACAAACAATATTTGTATACTTTCATTCACAATATGTTCTGATCCATAATTCTATGGAAACAAACAATATTTGTATACTTTCATTGACATTTATGGACTTGAATATACACAAATACATACTTGTTAAACATTAACATGTTAATTTATTATAATTATTATATCTCAATAAAAATATGTATATAACTTACTTTGACTTGAATATACACCAATACATACTTATTAAACATTAACATGTAAATTTATTATAATTATTATATCTCAATAAAAAAATGTATATAACTTACTTTGCATAGATGTTACATTTTGACTCATATATAAGCAACAACTACAAAGACACTAATAATCACACAATATGATGGTCTATATTGCCTCAAAAAGTTATTATTTCATAATAAGTTTAATGAACTTTGTACAAATCTATAAATTTACGAAGAATTCAAATAATATTTAAAAAAATAAAGCAACGAATAATATCTCTATGTAGAGTTTCATATATTTGATCCTTCATTGAGGGAGATTCATAAAAAGTTTATGATGAGTGTGTAATACAATATATAGTTGGGCACAACATTTAAAAACAAGCAAACAAACAAATTTACATCACATAAGGGTAAGAAGATATTTTTGTGTGTATGTGAAGATATTTTTGTGTGTATGTGAAGCATTCTAATCAGTAATATATCCTATATATCCTTTTACAGGGATAAATCATGTCAATACCATTTTTGCAGGCCTTAAAGAGGGATGCAAACATTATGGCTAATTTTTGTGCACTAGAAAATGGGTGTCAAGGAGAAAACATGGTTAGGCGAGAAATAACAACCTTAAGAACTAATTGAAATTTCTTGAGCTCAAGAACTCAACTTGAATAAGTATCAAGGTCTAACCAAGCATAAGGGAGGTAACAAGAGTCGTGCTCCATAAATGAAGCTTTACATGCTTAAGCATTGTGAAAAACATTTACAACCCACAAAGCTTCTTAGGATATATAATGTTATGCATGAATCCTTGAACCATCACATGGGACCCTTATAGGGTATCTTTGGCCTATTGAAGGGATATGTGCACCATCATTAAGCCACAACACAAACCTTAGATAAGAATGTGTCTTGGGCCCACACCAATAATGGTTTTTGGGGCCATGGTTGGGGTTCATTAGCATCAGAGTGGGATATGGGTTCCATGAGTAAGTTTAATGTAGTGGAAATGGGTCTTGATCCCTAAACAATGTAAGAGGGGAAACAAGGGACCTAAATCCTAAATAAAACTTCTTGATCTCAAGCACCATGGTTAGGGGAGGAAACCACTTGAGCCTTAGGCCCTAAACATAGCTTCTCAATCTCGAATGCTATTGTTACACATTATTTTGGTCGCCCTGATGATGATTCTACAAGCATGTGTTCAGGCTCTCAAAAGGATCTTTTGCATGAGAAAAATAACTAATTTCTTCCTCTACAAGGCCTTTTTTTAGAAGGAGTCCGTAGGCTAGGAGTAATACATAGTGTAGAAATTATTGATTTCCACATGTTGCTCTATACCTGGCTCGTGGGGTTTCCACAAGCTGCTATATAGGCAGGGTGCAGTGGTGTTTGAAAGCTAAAGAAAGGAAGAAGTTCACGAAGTTTCTAGAAGGAGGATCTTCTAGAATGTGAGGTGGCGTCTGTATGATTGTGATCCTACTGACTTCTCTAATTTGGTGGGATCATCCTCATCTCTTTAACCACTTATCCTTCTCCTATATAATGATAGGTTTCTCATGGAAAAGTTTAAGCAATATTGAGCAAGGAATTGCTGAAAGAATAGGCTGAAGATTGTGTGAAGAATCCTGTTGCAACTGATGCTTGAGGTCTCCATTTGTCCATCAAGCTTTTGTAGACCATATTCATACAAATTCAGAGCAAGTGTATGTGTGTGTTGGAACAAAGGATCACTGAAAGGGAACCTACGACATCAAGGCAGTTTGGTTGTATCTTCCGCTTTTACTTAATATAATACAGTGACATGCTTCTTTCCCATAAAATCATTAGCATTTTATTACATGACTCCTTGATCACATGTTTAGGTTTTCATTGAATCTACTATTGTTGCTTTCACTTTGGTTGGTTTGTGTCATTGCAGATTTGATCTCACGAGAGCACTGGAGCGAAGGAGGGACAACAAAGATATAAGGAAGAGATATCTAAAGGTATGTCATCCATTCCTTATTTGGTAGTAAATTCAATGATTGTAACTTAGGGAAAGCATCATGTCCTGTCTTGTTTTGTTCTAGATCCAGGTGGATCTAGGGAGATTAGTTTATGTCCGTATTCACAGATTTATCCAATAACAAAATTGGTGACTCCACTGGGGATACGACTTGTTTGTGGTTTTTTGTTGGCCATTTTCTTTTAGCCTACCCTTTTTCACTTTATTTCAGTCTCTGAGTTTGTGGGGCATCCATCCAGACTCTCTGGATTTGAAAGTTCACTTAGGCCCTTTGTCCTCTTTCCAAATTTCTTTTGTTTATAGACACTTCCGCACTGCACCCATACACAACCTGCGAAAACTTTTGATTTTCGCACCCTCACTATTTATCCCAGTGCGGACTTTCCGCAATCTACCCATAGCTAGCCTGCGGAAACCTTTGATTTCCGCACTGTAACCTACTGCTAGGTTGCGGTGGCGTCTGTAATTTTTTTTTTGGTTTGGGTCCTGTCATCTTTTGATGCCCAGTTTTGATTTAGCCAGCTGGGAGGAACTTTTAATGCCAGTATTTGATTGATTTCTGAGTTTGAAACTTGCTGTCGATTGGTTTTCGGAGATCAAACACCTTTCTTAGTCATTTTTCCAGTTTTACCTTTTGATTTTTATCAACAAGGATATAATCTCTAATTTCACATCTGAGTGCTTGATTGATTAAAAGTCTTTTGATTGGATTTAAAGTTTTGGATTGATCACATTTTCTAGATTGCTTGTTGATTGGAAAGTCCTTTTTCATTTGCATTTAGTGAAATACTTTCCTATCATCTTTACTTTTATCTTCATTGAAAGTTTGATTTGGGTGCTTGTTGAGTGTATAAATTTTCTTTGATTACTTGTCCTTTCTTAGTTATACCTTTGATTTGGTTTTGGAAAGGTAGACTTTAAAGTCATTTATTCTTTTAAGTAATCATACAAAAGAAGGTTTTTTGCATTCAATTTTTTTTTTTTTAAGAAGAGAAAGTTGAGAAATTTCATTATTGATGGTTGTTTGACATTGTGTTCATTTAAGGAAAAGAAATTACATTTCGTAGCTTACATCATTACGAAAAAACACCTTCTCCCTACCATATATAGATTTCATTGAACGAAAAGTTTGCATCATTCATCTCTATTTGCATATTATTGGGTCAAGGTCTTCCACAACATTGGTTTCATTTCCGTCTCACTCTTGAGTAAACAACAACCTCTAAAAAACATTGCGAAATCTAAAACTCAATTAATAACTTTTCTTTTCTAGGGATCTTTTACACCAACATTAGCTATGCTAGAGCTTTGGAATAGGCTGTGAGACACACTATCCAAAGCTCAAAACACACAATAACATCCGGTGATAGGGATTGTTCACATCCATTTGCAACATTTTGTCCTAGGAATCCCTTCTCACACAAGGGTCAAACCTGAGGTCGCATTGAGACTGACAGAGTTACTCACCCTGCTTTGTTGGTCTCGGTGTAGAGATTGCATGTATTATGGGGGTCACTTGAATGGTATACCCACAATGATGAGTGGAAACCTCTCAAGTTGATTTCAGGCTAGATACCCTGCCTTTACACGTGGATCAAACTGTCAACTATTTCCCCAGGCATCATTGTTGTTCTTGGTATCCTTAGTTGCCTATCTTCTTAGGGTCTTACACGAGGTGACTATGGAGGGGCAAGTCTTCATGGTACCTGGAATCGACGTTGGCCAGACTCACTCAGGCTCCTTGGAGGGTATACCCATGATTATGTGTGGGAGCTTGCACCAGGGTGTAAGTCCATTAAGCAGGTCGTCAACGTAATTTTTCCACATACTCTATCCCAACCCCTTCTTTCCTTGACTTCGTGATGTTGGATTTCATCACCAACTAGTGACTTCGAAGTAAGAAGGTTTGTTTACTTGGTTTGATTCTTATATTTTATTAGCGAGTGTTGTTTATTTTCGTAGTTGGCCATAGATTTTTTGCATAAAATATTTAGCTCGGCCAACATCGACCCTCCACGTCGTTCGCGTAGGGTCTAGGGACTTCCTCCGAAAAATATGGAGGATTATCTCCCTATACCCCCTCATTCACCAGAGGGATCTCCTCAATAGAGTGAGGTCCAGGACACTGTAACCTCGCAAGAGGAAGGTTTCGGCTCTTTAGAAAGTTTCCAAATTGTTTTTGATTCTCTAGAGGATTTCCGCATACCTCTTGGATATGAGAGACATATTCTTCGACTGAATTCATTCGAAGAATTTGTTGTTGACACTTCTGGAATACCGATCGAACCCCATTCCGGCCCTAGAGCAGGGAATCCCCTTTGGACTACCAACATATTTAGAAGCCTGCCTCGCATAGTGCGGGACCTTTACAGCTCAGGGGAAGGTGTTGATATACCTGTTGTCTCTGAACTGCCCAAAACGTCTATTACCTACACGATACCTCTAGATCACTTTGTTGGTACAAATAGCTATATCCCTGTTGTTTCAGACACACAGTCAGTTGGTCCTAGCTCAACTATTTCTCTCCAGATGTCCCATTCTACAATGGTCCCACGCGCTACAACTATTCCCACCAGGAATACAGTGGTTACCCAGGCTCACATTGGTACACCACTTTCGTCTAGACCTATCCCGTCACTTCCTCCTAGGTATAGTGCTTTGAATACTTCTATCCCCATTCCTACCCAGGTTCCATCCGAAGTTTTTGGAGTTTTCATTCCTCCTGGGTACAATTCTTCTTCTAGTTTCATTCTGACACCTTCCCAGGTCATCTCCGAAGGGTCTTATTCACCTTTTATGGGAGGATCTGGCCCTAGTGGCTCCAATCCAATTGGAGGAACTACTCAGTCATTCACTTCTGGTTATCAGATTCCCGTTGGAGGGTAATATAACCCTGGGGGGAAAACTCAGTTTGGGGGTCAAACTCAAATTGGGACACAATCCTCACTTGGAGGTCAACCCTCGCTTGGAGGTTATAACCCACCCTATGGACAAAACATACCATGATCACTAGCCCAGTATTGGAACCTTATCATCTAGGGAAATCCACAATCATCTGGGGGGAAACAACCTCAAGTTAGCTCTTTCATACCCCCTAGTTCAAGCCATTCATATCTTGGTTCTTCCAATCCCATTTGGGGTTCGAACATTCATTCTAGTGTCCCTTTCCAAGGGAACATCCCTAATCAATACAACCCTATTGGCTACATGCCTCCACACTCATGTCCAAATCTTTCAGGACCTTCGCCTCACATGTAGACTACTTACGATCTTACTGGTATACCGACGAGACTCCCTACCCAAAGTCACCAGTACCCTCACATGAATAGACAGTTACCCTTTTTGGCCACTTTGGATCTACCCGACTTCTCTAGAATCTTGAATGAACCTATCCTACATTCTCCTCACTGGCCCGTTATACCGGCCAAGCTACCATCCAACATCCCCAAATTTGATGGTAAACCGGGAGAAGACCCAAACAACCATGTTATGACTTTTCACCTTTGGTGTTCATCTAACTCCTTGATGGACGACTCCATTCGGTTACGACTCTTCCAATGAACTCTTATGGGTTCGGCTGCAAAGTGGTATATAGTATTACCACGAGGATTCTTCACCGAATTTAATACCCTAGCCATGGATTTCCTCACACATTACCAATTTCCAATCTGCTATGAAACAAAAACTGAGATTTTGAGTTCCTTTAAGCAAAATTCGACCACTCATATTTCCGATCACATTCATGAGTGGTGAAGAAGACGACGTTTGATAAAACTCGACCTTCCTGATCAGTTATTGGCGGAATGGTTCACAAAATCATTTGTGAATAAAATATCTCGTGACATTTCCATGGGTGCAGTTGTCATTGAAGAGCAGGCGATCAATCACGCTCAGTACCTAGATCTCGTTTATTCGCAAACGGGCACTCTTTATGAATTTCTCCTTGATTCTCCTCGTCCTTCTACCACCACTACCTCAACTACCCCTGCTGCTTTTCATGTGGCTGATGGTGTGATTGGCACCTTCCATGCTCAACCTCAATCTACGCAAGCCTCTCACACCAATCCCACATCTACTGCTTCTAATGTTCAAAGTGCTCCGACTCCTACTCCTTCAACCGACAAAACTTCTGAGGTTAACTCCATTCAATCTACCCCTGTTGGCAAAAATAAATCTAAAAAAGGAAAGGGTAAGAATAAGGAGGATAAAAATAATAATCCGCAATCTAAGAAAGCCAAAACACAAACTTCTGATGATAAGGATAAGCGCAAACCTCGATATCCTTGCCTTATTTGTGGTGATGATCACTACATGAAAGAATTTCCTAGACGTGCCAAGGTCACTAAGTTCCTTCAAGGGACCACAAAGCCTCCCACACCTGCTATTTTGTCCCAACCTTTCCCTTCTCAACAGTAGGCCCAATTGGTCATTCATGATCAAACTTCCCTTTCCACTACTTCCTATGTCTTTATGTGTACTGGTGATTCAAAAAAGATAGATGTTGCTATTACAACTTGGGCCAAAGATTACTCTTCCTCAAAGGAGAAAGTTGACGATATACCACCTTTGTTGGTTCAACCGCCTCCCTCAACTTCACCTCCCAATGGTCCTCTTCATCTCGAACGACCGGGTCTCGATACAGTTCTCTGCCCTCATCCAAAGGTCGTTGTTCAAAAGTCTGCCTTTAATCCTCATGCACGTGCTGCTCAGAACTATAGTATTGTAGAATATCTTACACAAGCACCCTCCGCGATGTCAGCTCTCGAAATCCTTCAAAGTTGTCCCGCTCAACGGAAGGCACTATTAAAGGATATTGGTGGAATTGAACCTACAGATACGAATTTGATAATTTTTGATCTGGAAGATCACATTCCAAGGCTACCCCCTCAGCTAGCATTTCTGATACAAGTTGTTGTCGAGAAAAATAATATTTGTAGAACCCTTATTGACGAGGGTGCCTCGACGTGCGTAATGTCTGTTGCCTGTTGGAAATCCATTGTCTCTCCTCCCCTAACTGAAGCACACAACAAACTTAAGGCCTTTAATGGATTTGGCTTTAAACCCTATGGTGTACTTCCCTCGTTGTCTATTACGTTGGAAGGAAAATTGGTCAATGTCAAAGTTGAGGTCTTTGATGCACCTCTCGATTATAACCTCTTACTTGGCACACATTTGTGTTTACCCTTTTCCGTGTAGTACGTTTTCCACACCAGGGAAAAGTCATTACTGTAGACCAACTGGCATTTTTCAACTCTGATTCCCATACTAGCAATGTACCCTTTATTTCGAAGACACCTCTTGGGTATGAGAACGTCGGTGTGGGTCTACTAAAGGATTCAACTTTGATGGGTACATTCCCAATCCCACCACCCGATATTCCACCTCCTTTTGTCGCCTCAATCAACATGATTTCCACCTTTTTTCATGAAACCCCCGCGTCTCACGACCCATGGGTAGTACCTAACCCCGGTGATTATCTCCACTATGTCGAGCAAATGCCTTTAAGTCCGGTTGATTCATCTTATCAAACCATTCAATCGACAACCCCTTCTAGTCCCTCTCTTTGTGATTCATCTCCCGATCCATTTCACGTGATTTTTCCTACCAATCAGATGATTATGTATATTATGTCTATGGAAGACACCCCCTGGGATGATGGACATCATCATTCCATTCTCTTCCTGGAACAACACACCTTAGAGAGTTACCAACGGATTTCGACTCCATCAACGGTTGTTGTCTTTTCTTCTGTTCCCAAGTCCACACACGATGTGTTATATGAAGGGAACCTGAGTAA
>ML838638.1:0-11791 GCA_009831015.1 Picea engelmannii
CGAGACCCTCTCGATCATGCAAAACGCAACCAATCCCTGAAATTTCTAAGTGCTCAACATTGCTTGAAATCTGACACTAGCAATTCACACCATACTAGGTATCCAAAAGTCCAATCACACTGTTAAAAATAGCATTGCTAAAAATAGCACCGCCTTGGAATCGACAAAAACTCGAAGCATGGACAAATCTCCCAACTAAGTCCTCAAATATGTAATCATCTTGTCAATCAGATCCTTATCAATCTGCCCTATTTGTTTTCTCCTTCTTTCAATCGAACCCTTATTCTTCAATTATAATGTGAACTCACTTAACGTATTCACCCTTAACTTATGTGAAATCAACAAAACATATAGTGTTGGAAATTATAAACCATGAAAAATATAGATGGCTGAAAATCAAATCTGCAATTTACACAAGTAATGGATAGCTGGAAACTTCATTAATATGCATAAAGATGAAGTTGATGGTGTTGAAATTAGTGCAACTGCAAGAGCCAACCTCCTGGAGGATGGCATAAGACCCTAGTTGTGGACTAGGGCCCCCAGCACACTCCTGGGGTTTCTTGGTATGAGACCAAGCAGTGAGTGCCATGGCAAAAGACCCTTGTGAGGGCCCCCAGTAGATGAATGGGGTTCTTGGTCTAGGACCAAGCAGTAAAGACCCTAGATGTATTCTAGGGCCCCTGGATGTGTTCCAGGGAATCCTTGCCCTGTGCTTGGATTGATCCTTGGATGTGTTCCTTGGTAGTTGATATAAGTCCCTAAATGTGTCTAGGGCCCCTGGATGTGTTCCAGGGAACCCATGCTTAAAGCATGGGTTGATCCTTGGTCTTGTACCTTGGTGGATAAGACCCTAGATGTGTTCTAGGGCCCCCAGATGTGTTCTGGGGCAACCTAGTCTTTAACCAGGTAGATCTTGGTGTAATAGATGTGTTGATGTGTGATCCTCTTTCTCTCTCCCGGAATGGTCCATGGAACCTAGAAGAGTCTATGAAGATGGGCATGACCACATTGTGTGATGTACCCCCTTATGCAGTGATAATAAAATTTATTGGTCACCTTGAGATTCATATGGACATGTTTTGCCACTAAGGAACCCCCCTTGTCTCTATCCTAACCCCGTGATTGGTCTTCACCCTTGTTTTATGAGTTTGGGTTTTCATCTTGTATGATTGGGTTTTAATTTTGTGTTTTGAGGTTTTATAATGTTAAATTAGAATATTAATTAATATTTAAATTGACATATTAATTTAATATTTATATTAAATAATATGTCAATATATTAATTATTATTTTAATAATCTAAAACCATATCCTAAAACTATAAATTACAACCTATCCTCACTATTCTCTTACACTCACACTCTCACTCCTCATCAAAGTTGCGGCTACCTCAGTGACAGTCTTCCTCAGATTTTTGTGGCCTCCTCTAATTGTTCAAACCTCAGTTTTGTGGTTCATTTGCTGGGAAGTCTTTCCTTGAAGTTGTTTACTAGAGGGTTCTTTTGTTGAAGTCTTCACTGCTGCCAGGACTACCTGTAGATCTGTTCTTTCTAGCAGTCAGCCTCCTCTTTGTGCAAGATCAGCCTTCACCTAGCCGTCGAAGTCTGTTGTATAGGTTGTCGTCCCCTTTCTTGTTTACAAATCTGGATTTAGAAGGAGCCGCGGCCATCTTTCTGGGCTCCCTCCATAGCTGCCATACCTCCTCTAGCTGCTAGGTAAGGGGTTTTGTAGCTTGTTGTCCCTTTTCTGAGAAGGGGACTTGTGGACTATGTGAACTTCACTCTCCTATATCAGATCCATCCCTGTGTGTTGTTGGATATAAGGGTTTACTGTTCAAGTATACTCCTGGGGGTTATTGTTACCTTTTCTTTGGGGTTTTTTCTTTTGGCAAAACAGTCCTCAGTTCTCCTTGACAGAGATCAAACCCTAAGTGGTTGATCCATGAGCCTAAACTAAATCTGAGTATATTACACAAAGGCTTGCATTCACATGTGTGGCAAGTTCGTCTCTCATTATTCAAGAGGTAAGTTGCAGAGGTAAATTCACTTGTTTCAGTTTTAGATTTACTTGCTTAAGTTTTAGATCTACTAGTTCTAGTTTCTGTTTTACTTGTTTCAATATTCAGAAATCCAATTGTTATATGCTCAGAAATATTTGTTGTTTCAAATCTATATTTGTTGTTTCAGATCTACTGTATTTCTTATTTGCCTCTAATCGGAAATCTTTATTTAGATCTGTTGTGTGTACTCTGATCTAGCAAACAAAAAAAATTTAAAGTATTATTTTTTGTTCTTTTCCCTATTTCTAACATGGTATCAGAGCTTAGGGTGTGAAAAGAGCTCAAGAAGTGCAGACTTGAGCCTGCATAGATCCATTTTTGTTAGGGTTTGTTTTGCAGATCAGCAACATATCATTTACATAAACTGATCCAGAACTCAACATGGCCTCCTCTTTAGTCAAAGTTGAAGATAGACTTGTAGGGGCCTCCAACTTCAATGCTTGGAAATGCAGGATACTCAACATCCTTGAAGAGAGTGATCTGGAAGAGCTGATTACTAGGGTAATTGAAGAACCCACTTCAAACACAGCCAGGGCAACATACAGGAAGAAACAAGCCAAAGCTAAAAGAATCATTTTTTATTCTGTTAAGGACAGCATGATGCCCATCATTGGCCATCTAAAGACTGTCAAAGATTGCTTTGATGCCCTAGCAAATCTCTATGAAGAGAAGGCTCCAACTTAGAAGAGAATATTGAAGAAACAACTACGTACTTTGAGGATGGGAAAAGATGAAACAATTGTTGTCTTCTTCTCCAAGATTGCTCAAACCAGAGATCAACTTATAGCAATAGGAGTTGTTGTAGATGATGATGATCTTGTGCAAACTGCAGTTGATGGACTCCCTGAGTCATGGGGAGTTTTTCTCGCCTCAGTCAATGGAAGAGAAGCTCAACCTAACTTTGACAGATTATGGCATGACTACTTAGAAGAAGAAGGAAGACTCAAAAGCAGAAATGAGCATTCAATTCTAAGAGATCATGCCCTTTCGGCTAAAGCCAAGAGATGAAAGAAGTTTCCTCAAACTAAAGGCAAAGGTAAGAAACCTCAAGGTAATTTATCTCATCTTAATCCTCATTTATCTAAAGTAAAATGTTTTAACTGCAATAAGCTAGGACATTATGCAAAAGATTGCAGGAACCCTCCCTATCAGGAGAGAAGAAAAGGAAAGCTCCAAGCCTCGGTTGCTACTAAAAAGGCTGAGCCTCAACAGGAACCTCAAAGAAGAAAAACCAGTGCAGGCACGAAAGAGCAAGAACAACATCAAGAATATTATCTCATCTCAGCTCTTTCTGGCACTATAACCAAATCGAAGGAGATTTGGTTAATGGACAGCGATGCCTCCTAACACATGACAGGTTTCAAACAAAATCTTGCAAACTATCGAGACAAGAAATTCAATGTAAAGGTAGAACTGGGTGATGATGGTACTTATGACATAAAAGGGTTTGGATCTGCTTCTTTCAACTTCAATCAGGTAATATCTTTCATATTGATGAAATTCTTTATATTCTTGGTTTAAGGAAAAATTTAATCTCAGTTGCAGTCTTAGAAAGCAAAGATACTCAATAGTCTTCACCAAAGGGAATGCTCTCATGTGGCCCTCAAATAGAGATCTGAGCACTGCTATGACTATTAGAACTCAAGAGAGTGGACTTTACAAAATCTCAGGTCAAGTTGTTCAAGCACTAGCTCACGAGATGATAAATCCCTACAAGCTCTGGCACAGAAGGCTTGGACATCTCAACTACAACGCACTTCCAGGTTTGCAAAAGATGGTAACAGGTATGCCAGTATTTTCTTTTGAGCATGATAGTGTTTGTAGAGGTTGTGCACTCTATAAGAATACAAAGAAACCTTATCCTCACAGCAATAGAAAATCTAATGGCATTCTAGATCTAATTCATTTTGATCTTTGTGAGCCTATGACTACTCCATCTATGAATGGTTGTATTTACTATATCATTTTTATTGATGATTGTTCTCGCAAAACTTGGATTTACTTTTTAAAGACTAAAGATGAATCTTTCAGCAGATTTCAAGAATCCTGTTGAAAATCAGATAGGCAGACACATCCGGGTTTTCAAAACTGACAATGGTAAAGAATTTGACTCCTTCAAGTATGATGAACTCTGTCGGGCTTCCAAGATGAAGAGGGAGCTGACTGTGCCGTATAATCCCCAGCAGAATGGGGTTGCAAAAAGAAAGTACAGAACTATCTGTGAAGCAACCAAAGCCATGATGTACGACCAGAATTTACCATTATCTCTTTGCGCTGAAGTTGCCAGTACTACAGTCTACATTCAGAACAGATGTCCACACAAAGCCCTTGAAGCGAAAACTCCGGAAGAAGTTTTCACCGGTATAAAGCCTTCAGTTGATCACTTGAGAATCTTTGGCAGTCCGATCTATGTTCACATTCCAAAAGAAAAGAGGACTAACCTAGAGCCCTCCGAAAAGAAAGGAACTTTTGTGGGATACAGTGAAACCTCAAAGGCTTACAGAATTTATATACTAGGTAAAAAGTTCATCGAGGTCAGTAGAGACGTGACTTTTCATGAAGAAGCAGTTTTTCATCGTGCCAGAGAATTTTCATGTGATTCAGGGGAGCAGGAAGCTCCATCTCTTGAATCTTCAGATTCACCTCTTCCAGATGAGCAAAGAGAGGAGACCTCAGAACTTCCAGTGGATCCCTCAAGGGATACTATCAAGTTTCCTTTAGAGAAACCTCCTATTAAAAGGAAACCAGCCTGGTGCCAAGAAATTTTAAAGGAAGCAGAACAACATTCAGCACCTAAGGACACTTTCAGAGAAAGCAAAAAACTAGATAAGTACTCCAGCCTTATAGCTAAATTGAATCCTGTGATTGATTCAGAACCTTCCACATTTGAAGAAGCCTCCAAACATCAAGTGTGGAAAGATGCTATGATAGAAGAATATGATTCAATTCTAAAGAATGATGTATGGGAAGTGGTTCCAAGACCTCGTGGCAAATCAGTGGTAACCTCCAAATGGCTTTATAAGATAAATCATACAGCAGATGGCAGTATTGAAAAATACAAGCCTAGATTTGTGGCTCATGGTTTCTCTCAGAAGTAAGGAATCAACTATGACGAGATTTTTGCTCCAGTTGCCAGATATACTTCCATCAGGATTATTATCTCTCTTGCTGCAGTCTTTAGTTGGAAACTTCACCAGATGAATGTTAAGACTGTTTTTCTTAGCGGTGAAGTTGAGCAAGAAGTGTATATTGAACAACCTGAAGGATTCGTGATCCATGAGAAAGAATCTCATATGTGCAAACTCAAGAAAGCCTTGTATGGATTGAAGCAAGCTCCAAGAGCTTGGTATGGGAGAATAGACAGCTTTCTACAATGTCCTGGATTCACCAAGAGCATAGCAGATCCCAATCTTTATAAAAAGATTGTACAAAATCATCCGGTTATCTTAGTCTTATATGTTGATGATCTGTTCCTCACTGGAGAGGAAAACTTGATAGCTCAGACTAAGAGGGAGCTTTCAGCATAATTTGAAATGAAAGACTTGGGGTTTATGCATTATTTTCTGGGCTTAGAGGTGTGGCAGAAACCAAGTGAGATCTTTCTCTCACAAAGAAAATATGCAGTTTATGAGCTCCGCAAATTTGGCATGATGGACTGTAAATCCATGACCACATCAATGATCTCTAACCTAAAGAAATTACAAGATCAAGTTACAGGTTCAGATCCAGAAGACCCCATTTTATATCAGCAGATCATTGGGTCCTTGATGTACCTCGTACATACCAGACCGGACATTTGTTATGCAGTAAACGCCCTTAGCTAGTTCATGTGTGAACCGAAGCATATACATATGGTTGTTGTTAAACATATTCTGAGATATGTTTGGGGGACTATAGCCTATGGGCTCAGATATACTTCCAGTGGAGGTGTAATGCTTCATGGATATACAAATTCAGATTGGATGGGCAGTACAGTGGACCGGAAGAGCACTTCCGAATATTGCTTCAGTTTGGGTTCAGCGATGATCTCCTGGTCCAGCAGGAAAAAGGGCTCCATAGCCCAGAGCACTGCAGAAGCAGAATACATTGTTGTAAGTGCTGCTAGCAGAGAAGCAGTGTGGCTCAGAAAGCTACTTTCAAACTTGTTCAGTGCAGAGCTAGAACCCACAGTCATCCACTATGACAACCAAAGTTGTATAAAGCTCTCCGAGAATCTGGGGTTTCATGACAAGTCAAAGCACATTGAGATGAGATATCACTATGTTCGGGACATGGTGGGGAAGAACATTCTCAGTATTCAGTATGTTCCAATGGCAGAATAGACTACAGATATTTTTACCAAACCACTGTCCTTGACAAAGTTTGTGTACTTTCGAGACAAGCTTGGTGTTGTTGAGAATGCCTCTCTTGCTAGGAGGGAGTGTTGAAATTAGTGCAGCTTCTGAGAGGGAGTGTTGAAATTAGTGCAGCTGCAAGAGCCATTCTCTTGGAAGATGGCATAAGACCCTAGTTGTGGACTAGGGCCCCCAGCACACTCCTGGGGTTTCTTGGTATGAGACCAAGCAGTGAGTGTCATGGAAAAAGACCCTTGTGAGGGACCCCAGTAGATGACTGGGGTTCTTGGTCTCGGACCAAGCAGTAAAGACCATAGATGTATTCTAGGGCCCTTGGATGTGTTCCAGGGAATCCTTGCCCTGTGCTTCGATTGATCCTTGAATGTGTTCATTGGTGGTTGATATAAGTCCCTAGATGTGTCTAGGACACCTGGATGCGTTCCAAGGAACCCATGCTTAAAGCATGGGTTGATCCTTGGTCTTGTACCTTGGTAGATAAGACCCTAGATGTGTTCTAGGGCCCCAGATGTGTTCTAGGGCAACCTGGTCTTTAACCAGGTAGATCTTGGTGTGATACCAAGATGTGTTGATGTGCGATCCTCTTCCTCTCTCTCGGGATGGTCCATGGGACCTAGGAGAGTCTATGAAGATGGGCATGACCACATTGTGTGATGTACCCCCTTATGCAGTGATGATAAAGTTTATTGGTCACCTTGAGATTCATATGGACATATTTTGCCACCAAGGAACCCCCCTTGTCTCTATCCTAACCCCGTGATTGGTCTTCACCTTTGTTTTATGAGTTTGGGTTTTCATCTTGTATGAGTGGGTTTTAATTTTGTGTTTTGGGATTTTATAATGTTAAATTAGAATATTAATTAATATTTAAATTGACATATTAATTTAATATTTATATTAAATTATATGTCAATATATTAATTATTATTTTAATAATCTAAAACCCTATCCTAAAACTATAAATTAGAACCTATCCTCACTATTCTCTTACACTCACACTCTCACTCCTCATCAAAGTTGCGGCTACCTCAGTGATAGTCTTCCTCAGATTTTTGCGGCCTCCTCTAACTATTCAAACCTCAGTTTTGTGGTTCATTTGTTGGGAAGTCTTTCCTTGAAGTTGTTTACTGGAGGGTTCTTTTGCTGAAGTCTTCACTGCTACTAGGACTACCTGCAGATCTGTTCTTTCTAGCAGCCGGCCTCCTCTCTGTGCAAGATCAGCCTTCACTTAGCCGTTGAATTCTGTTGTATACGCTGTCGTCCCCTTTCTTGTTTACAGATCTGGATTTAGAAGGAGTCACGGCCATCTTTCTGGGCTCCCTCCATAGCTGCCATACCTCCTCTAGCTGCCAGGTAAGGGGTTTTGTAGCTTGTTGTCCCTTTTCTAAGAAGGGGACTTGTGAACTGTGTGAACTTCACTCTCCTATATCAGATCCATCCCTGTGTGTTGCTGGATATAAGGGTTTACTGTTCAAGTATACTCCTTGGGGTTATTGTTACCTTTTCTTTGGGGTTTTTTCTTTTGGCAAAACAGTCCTAAGTTCTCCTTGACAGAGATCAAACCCTAAGTGGTTGATCCATGAGCCTAAACTAGATCTGAGCATATTACACAAAGGCTTACATTCACATGTGTGCCAAGTTCATCTCTCATTATTCAAGAGATAAGTTGCAGAGGTAAATTCACTTGTTTCAGTTTTAGATTTGCTTGCTTAAGTTTTAGATCTACTAGTTCTAGTTTTTGTTTTACTTGTTGCAATATTCAGAAATCCAATTGTTATATGCTCAGAAATATTTGTTGTTTTAGATCTATATTTGTTGTTTCAGATCTACTGTATTTATTATTTGCCTCTAATCAGAAATCTTTATTTAGATCTGTTGTGTGTATGCTGATCTAGCAAACATAAAATTTTAAAAGTATTATTTTTTGTTATTTTCCCTATTTCTAACAGATAGGCATACCATAGTTGTATCACAAGGCTAGTACAATCCTCTAGCTCTCCAAAACCTTAGCTAGGGAAAACAATTCTAAACGCTAGCTCACACGAAGGAGATTCAACAAGCATGCATCACACAAGCATGTCCCCCAAGGCAAGACATATGTTCTTCCTCTCTTCACCACGTACAACCTAGGGTCTCGACTCTCTTCTCAAAACCCTAATCTCTAAATCTCCAAGGAATGAACCCTAACCCTGCTCAAGGGCATTCAATGTGATCCTTACAGCATAATACAACAAATAAACCCCAATGCCTTCAAGTTGGACCTCCCACCTCAACGGGGAATCCATAATGTGGTTGATTTCACGCAATTTAAGTTGTATGATCCACCACCTCACTTGGAGAAATTTAATGCAATTACAAACCCAAAGGGCACAATTCCAACTTTTAAGCCTCCTCTTCCTGATGGTTGCACCATACCCACTAGAAGTCATCAAATCACCACTTACTTGGTGATCTACAAAGGCACTTTGCACACTCAAGCCAAGTGGTTGTCCTAGTCAACATTTGAGTACCATTTTTCCCATCTTTAACAAAAATTGAGGACTGTTATCGCTCAGTTTGTAGTCTAGGTCAGGTAGCTTGAAGGCAAGAGTCAAACTGGCGTAACAGGAGCTTCCCCACCCACTGTCACCTCGATGGGGGGCTCTTTCTATTCAGGGTGGCTAGTCCCAAGGGAGACGTCCCTAGGTAATCTGGGGTGTTGAAAGGAAAATAGTCAAGGGATTAAGGCTCAAGAAGTCAAAGTAGGTTTTCCCTTCACAGATTACCGCCAAGAAGATAGTCAAAATGAAGGTAAACCACAGTAGAAGCACCTGTTTGCGAGACAAAGCAACAATAAAACTAAAATGTGCAACAGTGGTCAGTACTTCATAAATTAATGATTATCTTTATTATATATGAGCACATATAGCAGTAATTATTGACGAAGTCAATGATTGCAAAAATAACTATGTCTTATAATGTTACTTCTCAATAACACTGGAAATGAATTAGCATTCAATGTATACAATCAATCCTTGAGTTATCACAACGCATTAAATATCATTAATATGCTCACATATAAGGTTGCTGCGTCACTATGCTTGCTAGAGGGTGACGTCAGCTTTTCTTCTAGGTTAGTTTGCTAAACAATGAGATGGACGTTTTGCAAAATAGGCCAGTGAAATTCATCTACACATCAAAGTCTCACTTGATGACCTAGCCGCAACTTTAATGCCAAGCAAGAGTTCAAAATAGGCATGACGTCATCATTATATTAGGGTTAGTAAGACGCTAGGGTTAGTTAGGGTTTCAAATTTGAGAGGTTTGAAAAGGTTGTTTTAACACAATAGACTCAACGTTGTAGTCTTAGACTAGTGCCTTAGGGTATAATGGAGTCAAGGAGCAAGGCTAAAGTCTCGGGAGAATCTAAATTTAAGGACAAGAAGGTTAGGCTTTCTAGTGCTGCAATGGCAAGGCCACAAAGTCAAAACCCCAAGGGGAGGAGGCTCATTCCGGTGTTGCTTAAGCAAGGCCTCATGCTCCTCCCTCTTTCCTTAAAACTCTTTGGCAAAAACGGCTAGCTTCAAAACATAAATCTAGGGCTGAAAGGTGTTGTAGGGCCAAGACTTTTCAAACCCTAAAGGTCAAAACCCTAGGTGTAAACTTAAATAGGCCTAGGACGTCTTCCTTCTTCAACTTATATTTCAAAACTAACTCAGAAAAAGGGGAACTAGTGTAGCAATGGCTAGGCTATATTCTCCTTAATCAAATGGCTAAACAAGTTTTCTATCATGGGGACATGAAGCAAGGACCTACTTGTGTGCTTGCCACCTAGGGTTTCAATGATTAAGCAAAATACTAACAATGTAACCATAAAAGTAAGAGATTTAACCTACAACCATTCAATTAAGAAGTTTTGCATGAGAAATACACTTACAAATCAATGAAGAGCTTATCAAACCCTAGTTGTAAACCTTCCAAATGATAGAAAACACCATAAACATGCCAAAGATGATCCTCCTCAAGTGTAGCGCCTCAACTCCAAGAGCCAAATACAAAGACAAAAGACTAAAAATGATCTTCTCACAAGAGAGTGAGTTGTGTTATGTTTAAAATGAGGTCCAACGTCCTCTATTTATATCATCCAAATGACCTTTAATTACAAAAATAGGTCATTAAAACAACCGACAAGGCTGACTAACAATATTACATTGTTTCACATTAAATGCTAAAAATGTCATAATTATGAGCTAAAAGGGAGACGTCAGGCCCCTCTGAGGGAGACGTAGGCCCTTTTTGGGCAAAATCAGCATCCAAGAAGCAAAACGTTGGCCCCTCTGGGGCTCCTGCAAGCTGTCACACGTGCCAAATGATCCCAGCACACTGCCACATGCTCCAGAAAACGTCCAGCCCGCCCTGGGTGGCGTCCTGTCCATCAAAAGCAATCATCTCATCTGCAGGGGGTGATTCCCCCTAAGCCGATCTCTGCCAAAGTGTCCCGGTAAGGACGTCCTTCTTCTTTCTCGTGCAAGGGCTCATCACAACGTTGTCCTGCCTCTGCCATCCTAGCAACCATCTGATGGGCTCTTCAGCCCCATGGAGGTCCGAACTAATCATATCCCCATGTGTACCGGTCCATTGGTACCTGTCCGCCGGGTATCGTCCTGCACATCAAAGACTACGCCCTCCATGGGCTCATCAGTCCTCGGGATCATAGCAATGCAAATCATATTTCATCATTAAAGTTATCAAATACATGCATGAAATCCCTAACATATCATCGAAGAGCTCAAAAACATTACACAGATCTACTATACAAAGCTGAAGAAACCAACAGAATAACCTATTGGGCTAATACCCACAAGATAAGGAAAGTTTCCTCAGAAGATCATTCAAGCCATGTTTTATGAGGTGATATGGTTCAGGGATGTCCAGTCACAGTAAGACCAAGGGCAGGTGTCGTCTGTGGGTGCCTTTGTAGGAGGCGAGTAGTACCCGTCATGGATGCATTTTTTCCAAGCCCTTTTTTGCCTTTATCTTTTCATTTATTGCTTTTCTTTCTTTTTTACTTCAAGGTTTGACCAAAGGACACTGCCTTGGCTTGGTGACTAGAGCTGACAGTGTTACCCACTGGTATCTTTGCAGAGATGATAAGGTTGGCTCGTGATGAGACCCCCTTTCCCTTGGCCATGCAACCAAAGGTCACTGCCCTGGCGTGGTGACCAAATGATGGCAATGTCATACTGCTGGATACCTATGAACATAATGGGTCGGCTCATGATGAGACCTCCCATCCTCTCGGTTAAGTTTTGTTTTATTATTTTTCTTAGGGTCCCTTTAGTTTCTTATCGAGAGGCTTTTTATTGCCTTCTCGAGGATCCCCTGGGCGAAGCATCTC
>ML838638.1:11891-55986 GCA_009831015.1 Picea engelmannii
AATACAATTACCGACATGATTAATCCACAATGGGGATTAATCCTATGAATAAAATAACAATAATAATAAGAATACTCTTCGCAGTTACATTATTTCAACACTCTCTACTACTCTACCTTATTGCGCTTTACTTTTTGTATTTTTCCTTTTATAGGAAACCTTTTGGTACTCCCGCATTGTATTAACATCATTGTACTCAACAGTTCCTTTGACCTACTTTTGTGGTCATTGGTCAGACATTAATAAAATTATTTTGTCTTATCTTATCTTTCTCGAGTTTTCCTGATCTCCCGACTTCCCCTCCGATCCGATCTCTGAGTTAGAGCCTCCATCATCTCTGAACGGTCCGAGCTTGCTTGCTAGAGCTGCCATGAGGAGATTTATATTGCGAATGATGCCGACAACTTGCGCTTCCAACCTCTCAAATCTCTCTTCTGCTGGATCTTGAGGGTTGTTATGAATAGGCTCGTCCGCCATGTCTAGGGTTTTTGTGACTTCTCTTTAAGTTGATTCTTGAATCCTATAACTTCCCACAAATGTTGATGTTTTTAGTAGCATCGGACATGTACTTCCACGACGGTCTGTGTCAACATGTGGGAGTCGTCATTATTATCTCTCAGAACCTTAGGAGATTAACTTTATTAAGTGATTAATAAAGCAAATGCACTTTTGTAATAAAGTGAGTTTAATTTAGTCCCCGAGGTGTAGGACAGTGGGTGACAGAGTGTGCTGTTAAGGCTCTCCGTGATGTTAAAGTCACCGGTTCAAAACTTGCGGGGACAAAAAATCCAGCCATGTTAAGGGTCGGTGTGGCTCAGGCCAGGTGCGATCCCCAGGTGATTTTGATGGCTTCGATGCCCTTGAGTCGCGGTTTCTTAGCCATAGATTAGTCCCACATGTCATGGACAAACTAACAAAAAAAAAGTGAGTTTAATTTAATTAAATGCCCAAGTATTTGGCATTAGTAATTAAATTAAGTCCTAGATGTTAGATCCAAAGTGAACGTGAGATTAGATCTCAACCGTAGATCACTTAGGAGATCTAGGGTTTTGGACTTAGGGTCAACTCAAGGTTATAAAAGATAGCCTATGTGAGAGGAGGAGACATAGTGATGGTACACAAAGAGTGAGTGAGCACTCATGTGTGTAGGGGCAGGGGTCGAGGAAAGGGTGCAAGGGGGCATTAAGGGAGACATCAGCCAGGTGGGCTAGGCTATTTGTTGCAACATTTGTATTTCCTCAGAAGGGCCATTATCCCAGGGTGAGAACCCTGATTTTATTTAATTAAATCTTCACAGATCTAGTTTTCTTGTAAGGGTTTTTCTAGGGGTTATTTACCTAGAAATATCTTGTGCAAATGTGTTTGGTTTCCGTTTAATGCTTTCTCTGAATTTATTGTCAATAACCTAGCTATGCTATTATTCAGTAAATGTGTTTTTCTCGGAATTAATGGTCGAGTGCTAGGTTAGGAAAATTAACATGGTATCAGAGCTTGGACTTTGAAAGGAAGCCAGATTTGCACTGAACGTGTTTTGCAATGTGGGAGATTTTTTTTTTTTTCCCATACAGGTTATTGCAGAGTGGGTAAGTAAATAAAAAAAGGAGCAGCTGTACGGTCTCTATACAACAATCGTCGTACGAACTACAATCGCCATACAACAATGTACAGTCACAAGTTGCTAGGCATAGATCGAGCAGGTGGATCGGTTTTGGATTGGGATGATTAAGCAGTGGACAAGTGAGGCCGCTGTACGTGGGCTACAAATCGAGCTGTTAGATGTGAGATCGAGCCGCAAGATGTCCATGGTGTTTGGACCATGAGAAATTGCGTGGAGGTAGATCGGGTAAGTGCTAGAAACGTGGGCCGACTGAGAAAAATTAACGGATTGCTAGATGGTGGTCGATTGCTGTAGTCGACAGACAACACGTGACGATAGCTCGACAAAGGTTCCAGCGGACAGGTCGAACAACGGAGGAGTTGGGCGAATCCAGTGTAAGGGAGCCACGGGCAGCATTTGGAGCTGCAGACTACCAGCATAGACAGTGAATAGGGCGCGCAGGGGTCGTGCAGTAAAGGCTGGACTGTGTGGAAAGTGCAGCCGCCAAGTGCCAAGTACAACCACCAGGTAGCAGGAGCGACGACTGAAGGAAGTAGACTGCCGGTTGAGTGGAGCCAAGCTGGAAGGTGCTGTGGCGCAGGGAAACAACTGCAGAGGGCCGTAGGGCCTTCACGCCAACCAGACAACTGCCAAAGGAGCCGTGCGGGAGGCACAACAGGCAGCCTGCCAGCAGGTTGCCGACAAAGGTTGCGTGGGCCAGCCACCAACACAGGCCATGGGCCACCAACGTCACAGAGGTCCAGGTAGTGGCCAGGTACGTCGGGCAAAGGAAAGCAGGCTGAGATAGCCAGGTAGTGTCCATAAAGGGCTCGGGGAGACAACCCATAAGAGAGCTCAGGGAACCTAAAAAGTTGTTGGGCAAGGCCTAGAAAGTTGTGGGAAGACCTAGCAGGGGTCGGGCAACCTCGAGCAACCCAAAAAACAACCGAGTAGTGTGTAGAAAAGTCTCGACAGCGGACAAAGAGCCTAGAATGGTTGTGGGGAGCCTTAGATAGCTTCGAGCAGCATGTCCGGGCAACCTCAGACAACTTCGGGTAGCAGGTCTAGGAAGCGGGCAACAAATCCGGGTAGTGGACAACGGGCAAAAAAGTCTGGGCAGCAGGCAACAAGTCCCGGCCAAACGATCCAGGCAACAAGTAAAAGGTCTTCAACGACGGGTCCGAAGGAGATGACAGGGACTTTCTATTCAGAGGGAGCAACCAATTAGGTGGATTGGAGAGCAACCATGGTAGTGGATTTGATAGCGAAGACAGAGCCACCTCCGGGTGTTGGAAGTACTTTCCTCCCTAAGAGGGAGTCTTGATGTTTTTAGTAGCATCGGATAGGTACTTCCACGTCGGTCTATGTCAACACCTGTGGGTCGTTATTATTACCTCTCAGAACCTTAAGAGATTCACTTTATTAAGTGATTAATAAAGTGAATGTACTTTTGTAATAAAGTGAGTTTAATATAATTAAATGCCTGAGTATTTGGCATTAGTAATTAAATTAAGTCCTAGCTATTAGATCCAATGTGAATGCGAGATTAGAACTCAACAGTAGATCACTTTAGGATTTTTAGGGTTTTGGACTTAGGGTAATCTCAAGGTTATAAAATACAACCTGTTATCCCCACTTTTAGGGATAACTAGGAGATCATGTCTTGAGGCCCAAAGGTCCTAGACATGGAGTACCGAGAGCAGGATTGACTTTAGCATGGCCCTGGGGGGCCCACCTTTTCTTTCTTCCAGCATCTTTATCTTGTCAGCAGCAACAACATCCATCACCATCGGCTTGGTCCTGTGTCAGAAATGGCTCTTGCTCCATGAGGTGATTAGTCCAAGTATCATGTTATGTGTCACTTTGATCATCAAAACCCTTGAATATGTGCATCTGATTCCTTTTATTTCTAATAACTGCTTGGATCTTACGCTTGCCCACTTCACCATGTCTGGGGGAATTGACAGGATGCCCTAGTAAGCCTGTGTCTGTAGGTTTTGATTTACCACTGGGGGGGGATTTCTGAAAAGCCATCATCCACTCCCTTCATAGCACCACCTTTTTCATCTTGCTTCCTGCTCACTTATCCCATTCCACTTGTCCGGGCACTGGGTTGACCTATTTTCAGGACTGCACTTTATCTCGTGGGAAGAAGGGGCTAAAGGCCCAGAAGGTAAAAGCAAGCTGGTAAAAGATAAAAGCCTAAGAATAAAACCTTGAGATGCTTCGCCCAGGGATCCCCGAGAAAGCAATAAAAGACTTCTCAACAAGAAACAAGAGGGACTCGGAAAAGTAATAAAACAAAACCTAACTAGAGGATAGGGGGTCTCATCACGAGCCAACCTATTAGGTCCATGGGTCCTAGCAGTATGACATTGCCACCAGTTGGTTACCATGCCAGGGCAGTGACTCTTGGTTGCATGGCCAAGAGAAAGGGGGTCTCATCACGAGCCAACGTTCTCATTTTTGTGAAAGTACTTGTGGGTAACGCTGCCACCACTGGTCACCACGCCAGTGCAGTGCCCCTTGATTAGCTCTTGAACAAAAAGAAAAGCAATAAAAGATAAAAGAATAAAAAGAATAAGAATAAAAGGCAAGAATGGGCTTGGAAAAAATTGCATCTAGGACAGGTACAACTCGCTTTCTACAAAGGCACCCACAAGTAACGTTTCTTGCATCCTTGGCCCTCATTGCACCCAGATGCTTGGACATCCTCTGACCACATCACCCACTTACATGGCTTGGATGAGGTCTTTTCCGGGAACTTTCCTTTTCCAGTGGACACTAGCCCAATAGGACGCCTTGTCCTTTTCTCCAAACTTGTATTGCAGGCTTGTGTAACGTCTTTGCGCTGTTAACTGATGTATTAGGGATTTTGTGCATATGTTCAAAAATATTGATGATGAGATGTGATTGACATTGCTATGATCCCTGTGACTGATGAGCCCATGGAGGGCGTAGCTATTGATGTGCAGGACCATGCCTGACGGATAGGTACCATTTTGGACCGATACACATGGGGAGATGATCAGTTCGGACCTCCATGGGGTTGAAGAGCCCATCAGATGGACGTTGAGACCCCATCAGGGGGCAGAGACATGACAGAGATGGATCAGGGGCTTTGCACCGGAGAAGAGGAGGATGTTCCACTAGAGGCACCTTGGCAGAGCTTGACCTAGGGGGATTGGCCCTTTTTCAGTGGAACGTTGGCCTTGGAAGGCCTAGGACGCATGATGACCATGACGTCATCCAATCTTATGGACGTCTTGGGAGGCAGACTGGGCAGTATTGGCACGTGTGGCAGGTTGGAGAAGCCCAAGGAGGGCTAACGTTTTGCTCCAGGATGCTCCATTTGCCCTAAAAGGGGCTAACATCTCCTTTAGAGGGGCTTGATGTTTTTTTTCAGCTTGATTAAGGTTTTAATTTGACATTTTAATATAAAAACAATATGATTTAGTATTTTGGCCTTGTCGGCCTTTTCATGACCTAAAATGTAAAATTAGGTCATGGTATTGTATAAATGAAGGATTTTCACCTTCATTTTTTTTGATCATCTCACACTCACTCATAGTGAGGTCTGAAATTTGCGCCCTCTCTTGGGTTATTGGCTGAATTTGTGAGGCGCACTTGTTGAAGGAAGACTTTTTTGGCACGTTTTGGCATTTCTCTTAATGGAAGGTGTTACAACTAGGGTTTGCTATGCTTTTTCTTGGTGATATGTAAGTATTTTTTTGCAAAAATTCTTGATTGAATGGTTTTATTACTTATTTCTTGCATATATTTATAATTTTGCTGAATAAACCCTAGGTGACAAGCACACAAGTAGGTCCTTGTCTCATGTCCCCATTGAGAGAATTTTCAGCCATTGTTTGAAGAAGGAGAGAGCCTAGCCGTAGCTACACTCTCATTCTTTCTTCCCCTTTGCTAGCCGTACTATTTACAAGCTGAGAAGGAGACACCTTAAAGCCTAGGTTTACTACACTTTGGGCCGATTTTTCTAGGGTTTGTTGGTAGAGCCTTGTTGTAGCAACACTTTGCTTCATCAAACCCTCTTGTCTTGGTTTATGCTATTTCTTCAGCTAGCCGTGATTGTCATTGAGTTAAGGAAGGAGGAGAGAGCACCGAGGCCTAGTTCCCCTACACCAAGGTGAGCCTCTCTCCCCTAGGGTTTTGATTTTGGGGCCTTGCTCTAGCAACACCTCAAAGCTTCTCCCTCTAGTCCTTAGCCATACTATCCTGATCCTTCAACTCTTGCGTCCTTCACTTTTGACTCCATTAACCCTAAGGCACTGATCTAAAGACCTCTTGCTTTGAATTGAACTTGATCACAATCATTTTCAAAACCTTGAATCAAACCCTAACTACTAACCCTAGTCTAGGAACTAACCTAACTAACCTAATGTTGCGGTCATCCTTAGCTATAATATCATTGGTGCAGCTAAACGTTTTCTTTATAAGCAATTGAATGGTGATTAAAGGCATTAATTGAATGAAGTATTGATTTGTTGCATTGAATGCCATATTGTTTCAGCATTTATTGAAGAAGTGACATAATTTCCGTTGCTATTTTATAAACATCGACTTCGTCAATATTTATTATCAAATTGCTTATAAGTGTATCAAATAGTCATTGATTTATATGAAGTACTAATCCATTGAGCAAGCTTGCATATATCAGTTTGTTGTTGCTTTGTCTCAGGCAGATATATCTCTTTGGGGGTTTTACTTTATTATTCGTTGTTTAGCCGGACTATTTGCTCGGTGGCGACTTGTGAGGGGAGGGAAATTATCCTTGTCTTTTAATCCTTTGCCTTTTCAAAACCCCGGGTCACCGGGGACGTCTCCCCTGGGCCTTACCACCCTAAACAAAAAGAACCATCCCATTATGGTGACATTGGGTGGGATTGGTTCCTGTTACGCCAGTTTGACTCTTCAACTTTAGCCTTTTTACAAACTGTGCGATAACATTTTGGCGTCGTTGCCGGGGAACACTGAGTCAAAACTTCCTCAAGACGACAAACCTTTTCGGTAAGCCTTGCCTCTACAGTTTTCATCTTACAAGCTTACATGGCGACTCCACTAAAGGTGTTTTCCCTTTCTTCTTTGATAATTTCAAGTAAATTATCTGGTGACTCCACTGATGACGACCTGTAGCGAGCGTCAGTATTTACCTTCATCTACTGCGGTGACTGGCACCCCTCCCAACCCTGCTCCTCCTGTAGTGTCTCCCAAATGGTCTTGCCAAGAAACCTTCCCGTGTTTTGACTTAATTAATATTCAAGGTGGTTTGCATGACCTACCCAAAGGTGTCAAGTCTTGGCTACCAAGTTTCTCAGGAGAAGGGGTCTCTTCTGGCAACTTGTATTGGACCCAATTTTGTGAAAGTTTTGAGTTCCATCAAACCGGTCAAGAGCACCCTGACATCTTTATGAGGCTTTTTGCAAGCTCTCTTATTGGGAAAGTGAAGACTTGGATTGATTCTTACCCAAAAGGAGGCATAAAAAACCTTGAGGAATTGGAAAGAGCTTTTAAAATAAGGTGGTGCAATCATGAACATACAAAACCCTTATACTCTCAATACATCGATCTTTGTAAAGGTTCCAGCGAAAGCATTGGGGATTTTAATGATAGATTCAATTTCCTCAAAAAGGTCCGACCTAACCTAAACTCAGAAGAAGCTATCCTCCTTCACTACTTGAACTCATTTGAGGGGATTTTGCAGTTTACCCTCAAGGATAAGTCACCCTCAACCTTAGAGGAGGCACAACACTTCGCTTGCCAAATTGAAAAGAACCTTGAGTTCGAAGACTATGTCTATCAGGTTGACTTTTCACACAATAGCAGCCCATGGCCATCTAGTGTTGAAGACACTATTGAACCTAACCTTCCACAAGTCTTTGAAGTAAAACCCATGGTTCCCAAGAGGAAGTGGAGTAGTTCTCATATCAATGTACAAGATTTTCCCCTTCAGGAACCCCCCATAGGAGCAAAACCTTCCCTAGATCTTTTCCCACAAAAGAAGGAAGAAATTGAAGCTTCTACGCCACAAGCATATGAACGTGACCTTCTTGGAGAAGCTCCCATTTTTGTTCACCAAGTAGGAGACATCGGGTCAAAACATGGTGAGGTCACACTTTTTTATATCACTCTCCAATTCAGTAACTCCCTCCTCCACAATTGTGTTTTTCACCCAAATGCTACAACCAACGTTATGACTGAGGAAATCATGCACCACTTGGGTCTAAGCCTTTCACAACCAAATGTCAAAGGAGGTTTTGCAAAAGGAATCATCAAGGATCTAGAAGTCGCCTTTTACTCTTGCCCTAGTGCTCCTTTCTATATAGATGTAGTAGTAGTGGGTGCCCTAAACAATTGGGGTATCATTCTCCACAAGGACCTCATAAAGCTTTTAGCTGGAAGTTTTCAAGACCAAGGGTCTAAAGCAGTCATCCCTCACCCCGTAGGAGGATTTTTCACCCTCCATAGAGAACCTTTTGTAGGCTTAGCGGTTGAAACCTTCGATGAGTCAAGCAACCAACTCTTATGTATTGATAACAATATTGATAATTGGTTTGTCCAAGGGGGAAATTCAGAAAACAACACTATCGAGGAAACTGAAGGAATTTGGACTTTAGAGTTCGATGGATCCCACTCAAGTTCCGGATCAGGTGTTGGAATTGTCTTAACAACCCCTTCTGGTGAAGCCTTTTACTATTCATATAGGCTAGAGTATCATTTTGCACCAACAACATTGCCGAATATGAAGCTTTGATCCTAGGCTTCAACTTAGCAATTGACAAGGGTGTCACCCACTTAAGGGCGAAAGGAGATTCAGACCTCGTAGTGTCACAAGTGTTGATGAAATTTGCTACAAAAAATGAGAAGTTAAAGAAGTACCGAGACTTAGCTCAGTCCCTCTCAAAATCCTTCAAGATAGTTTCAATTGAAGCCATTCCTCCAGAAGAAAACCATATAGCGGATGCCTTGGCTGTATCTACTTCCACCTTGCAACCTTGTGAGGGACCGCTTTGTGACCTATGCAAAATGGAAGTCCTCTTTAGACCTTCTATCCCTGATAACTTGGAGCATTGGCAAGTTTTCGAAGATGATGACCAGATCATCAGGTTTATGGAAAACAACAAAGAGTTCACCGATTCACAGATAAACTTCTTGGCTGACTCCATGAACTTGGAGGTCATCCACCTTCAAAACAATACCTTGCCCAAAGGTTGCATCCCTTTGGAAAATCTCTTTGACAGACATGATGTCTTCAGAAGAAAGAAGCCTAGCAAACAAGCAGATGAAGCCCTAGAATTTAACATCGGTACTGAAATCGATCCAAGAATGGTCAAAATAGGGAAGGGAACTACTGAAAAGGAAAGGGCCGAGATCCTAGACCTCATAAGAGAATTCAGAGATACTTTCACTTGGAATTACGATGAGTTAAAGGCATATAGGGGAGATGTCATCCAACACGCCATACCCCTGGTAGAAGGAGCCAAACCTTTCCGACAAAATCTAAGGCATATCAATCCAAAGTTAGCAAGCCAAATATAGAAGGAGCTTCAAAAGATGGTTGATGCTGGTATCATAGCTCCCATCAGATACTCCTCTTGGATGTCAAATTTGGTGGTGGTCCGAAAAAAGACAGGTGAAATACGCTTGTGTGTTGATTTCCGCAACCTTAATCAATTATCTTTGAAGGACAATTACCCGCTCCCAAACATGGAACATTTACTTCAGAGGGTCACAGGAGCAGGGATGATGTCCATGTTGGATGGTTTTTTCGGATACAACCAAGTCTTGCTCAAAAGAGAAGACCAACTTAAAACAACATTTACTACGCCATGGGGAACCTTTATGTACTTAAGAATGCCGTTTGGCCTTATGAACGCTGGCGCTACCTTCCAGAGAGCAATGGACTTTGCCTTTAGAGATCTTATACAAAAAATCATAGAGATTTACTAGGATGATCTCACGGTTGTATCAGAGGATAGGAAAGACCACCTTTCACACCTCAGGATTATTTTTGAGCGATGTAGGAAGTATGGCATCTCGCTTAATCCCAAGAAGTCTGTTTTTGGGATCGATGAGGGAAAACTATGTTTTTTTTAATAGTTTTCAAACATCTAAATAACATTTTAAAGAATTTAATAAATTAATTTTGGGTCACGTGGCTTGAAAAGGAGGAGTCTCCATAGACCCTGAAAGGGTCCAATCAATAAAAGATGTCCGTCTCGCAATCAACAAAAAGTCCTTACAATCCTTCTTCGGAAAGATCAACTTCATTCGAAGATTTGTCCCAAACTTTGCTGAGAGGATAAAACCCATGAGCGCTTTGCTAAAAAAGGACGTTGCCTTCAGATGGGATGATAAAACTATCAAGTCTTTCGAGGATATAAAGGATGCCATCTCCCAAGCCCCCGTCTTGATCAACCCTGATTATTCACAAGATTTTATAATATTCTCATTTGCCTCCCAGGATACCATAGCGGGTGTTTTGATTCAAAAGGATGCTGATGATTATGAGCACCCTGTAGCTTTTATGAGCAAAGTTCTTAGAGACCCAGAATTGAACTACTCAATTACTGAGAAGCAAGCGTATGCCTTGGTAAAGTCCCTTAAGCACTTTAGAAACTACATTGGCTACAATAAAATTAAGGCTTATGTCCCATACCTAGCAGTAAAGGATGTTTTATCACAACAAGATTGCATGGGTACTAGGTGAAAGTGGGTTTCCAAAATCCAAGAGTATGACTTAGAAATAAAACCCACCAAAATAATAAAGGGGCAAGGTTTGGCCCAGATGCTAACCGAAAGCAACCAAGAAGCCATACAGATGGGGGAAAATGAACAGATAAATGTGGTGGTTAGTGAACTAGAGCATGATGAGTGGTACTCTGATATCATTTATTACCTCAAGAACTTATCTTGCCCCGTTCACCTAGTTGATTACAAAAGAAGGGCCTTGAGATTGAAGGCTATGAAATACTGTTTGACCGAAGATGGCCTTGGTTGGAGAAATCCTGATGGTGTGCTCCTTAGATGTGTTAACCAAGATGAAGCAAAGAAGTTATTAGAGGAGTTACACTCTGGATACTGTGGAGGACATTTCGCAGCTCGCACTATTGCCCACAAAATCCTGAGGGATGGATATTATTGGCCAACACTCTTTTCTGATACTCACCAACATGTCTGATCTTGCCAGCCCTGCCAATACTTTTCTGGTAAACCAAAGCTCCTAGCACAACCCTTAAAACCCGTAATAGTGGAAGCACCTTTTCAGCAGTGGGGTTTAGATTTCATTGGGGAGTTTAAGGATAATTCAAGCAATGGCTACCGGTGGATCCTAACAGCCACAGATTATTTTACTAGATGGGTCGAGTCCATCCCCACAAAGAAAGCCACCGAGGAAGTAGTCATGAACTTTTTGGAAGACTAGATCATAACTAGGTTCAGCGTCCCTTCCAAGATTACTACAGACAATGCCAAAGCTTTTAGCTCACACGCACTAGTAGAATTTTGTTTCAAATATGGCATTGTCCTATCCCATTCCTCCAACTACTATCCACAAGGGAACGGATTAGCAGAGTCCTGCAATAAAAACCTTATGAATATTATCAAGAAGGTCGTAGGGGAGAATAAGAAATCTTGGGATAGCAAAATTAAGTATGCCTTATGGGCAGATTGAATAACAACAAAGACCTCGACAGGAAAGACTCCTTTTGAGTTGGTGTATGGACTAGAAGCAAAACTTCCTGTGAACCTCCAAATTCCCATCCTTCGTTTTGCCCAACAGTATGCTACAGATCAAGAAGCAATCCAAGGGTGAATTAACCAACTGATAGAGTTAGATGAATCTAGAAGCAATGCCCTTGGTCAGATGGGAAGAAACCAGGAAAAGATAAAGAATACTTTTGATCACAAAGCAAAGGAAAGAAACTTCACGGAGGGAGATCTCGTACTGCTGTGGGATAAGAGAAAGGAGAAACCTGGCATGCACATAAAGATGGATAGCTTATGTACAGGTCCTTATAAAATCATGAGTCATGCAGGGACGGACTCTTTCAACCTAGGCACCATGGAGGGAGAGGCCCTGAGGCTACCAGTAAACGCTTTACACATCAAGTGTTACTATCCACCAACAACATGACAGGTAAGTACAGGTAAGTAGGCATTTTGCATTTGTGTATTATACCATTTGCATTGCATGTTAGTTTGCTTTCACATTTACATTATTGATTGTTTTATTCTATATATTTATATATGATGGGGTGGCATTACCACCCCAATTTTGTTACTGATGTTTCTATTGAGATCGAGCAGGTCAACAGGTTATGCCAGAGATGCTGAGGTTCTCATGCGCTCTACGGTGAGCACATGTCCTTGAGTTGGAGCTAGATGTTATCCCCACTTTTAGGGATAACTAGGAGATCATGTCTCGAGGCTCACAGGGCCTAGACATGGAGTACTGAGAGCAGGATTGACTTTAGCATGGCCCTGTGGGGCCCACCTTTTCTTTCTTCTAGCATCTTTATCTTGTCAGCAGCAGCAACGTCCATCACCATCGGCTTGGTCCTGTGTCAGAAATGGTTCTTGCTCCATGAGGTGATTAGTCCAGGTATCATGGTATGTGTCACTTTGATCGTCAAAACCCTTGAATATGTGCATCTGATTCCTTTTATTTCTAACAACTTCTTGGATCTTACGTTTGCCCACTTCACCATGTCTGGGGGGATTGACAGGATGCCCTAGTAAGCCTGTGTCTGTACGTTTTGGTTTGCCACTGGGGGGGATTTCTGAAAAGCCATCGTCTGCTCCCTTCACAACACCACCTTTTTCATCTTGCTTCCCGCTCACTTATCCCATTCCACTTTTTCGGGCACTGGGTTGACCTATTTTCAGGACTGCACTTTATCTCGTGGGAAGAAGGGGCTAAAGGCCCATAAAGTAAAAGCAAGCTGGTAAAAGATAAAAGCCTAAGAATAAAACCTCGAGATGCTTCGCCCAGGGATCCCCGAGAAAGCAATAAAAGGCTTCTTAGCAAGAAACAAGAGGGAACCGGAAAAGTAATAGAACAAAACCTAACTAGAGGATAGGGGGTCTCATCACGAGCCAGCCTATTAGGTCCATGGGTACCTAGCAGTATGACATTGTCACCAGCTGGTTACCACGCCAAGGCAGTGACTCTTGGTTGCATGGCCAAGGGAAAGGGGGTCTCATCACGAGCCAGCCTTCTCATTTCTGTGAAAGTACTTGTGGGTAACATTGTCACCACTGGTCACCACGCTAGTGCAGTGTCCCCTGATTAGCTCTTGAACTAAAAGAAAAGCAATAAAAGATAAAAGAATAAAAAGAATAAGAATAAAAGGCAAAAATGGGCTTGGAAAAAATTGCATCCAGGACAGGTACAACTCGCCTTCTACAAAGGCACCCACATGTAACGTTTCTTGCATCCTTGTCCCTCATTGCACCCAGATGCTTGGACATCCCCTGACCACATCACCCAGTTACATGGCTTGGATGAGGTCTTTTCTGGGAACTTTCCTTTTCCAGTGGACACTAGCCCAATAGGACGCCTTGTCCTTTTCTCCAAACTTGTATTGCAGGCTTGTGTAACGTCTTTGAGCTGTTAACTGATGTATTAGGGATTTTGTGCACATGTTCAAAAATATTGATGATGAGATGTGATTGACATTGCTATGATCCCTGTGACTGATGAGCCCATGGAGGGCGTAGCTATTGATGTGCAAGACCATGCCCGACGGACAAGTACCATTTTGGACTGGTACACATGGGGAGATGATCAGTTCGGACCTCCATGGGGTTGAAGAGCCCATCAGATGGATGCTGAGACCCCATCGGGGGGCAGAGACATGACAGAGATGGATCAGGGGCTTTGCACCGGAGAAGAGGAGGACGTTCCACCAGAGGCACCTTGGCAGAGCTTGACCTAGGGGGATTGGCCCTTTTTCAATGGAACTTTGGACTTGGAAGGCCTAGGACGTCACCCATGATGACCATGATGTCATCCAACCTTAAGGACATCTTGGGAGGCAGACTGGGTAGTATTGGCATGTGTGGCAGGTTGGAGAAGCCAAAGGAGGGCTAACGTTTTGCTCCAGGATGCTCCATTTGACCTAAAAGGGGCTAACATCTCCTTTAGAGGGGCTTGATGTTTCTTTTCAGCTTGATTAAGGTTTTAATTTGACATTTTAATGTAAAAACAATATGATTTAGTATTTTGGCCTTGTCGGCCTTTTACATGACCTAAAATGTAAAATTTGGTCATGGTATTGTATAAATGAAGGATTTTCACCTTCATTTTTTTGATCATCTCACACTCACTCATAGTGAGGTCTGAAATTTGTGCCCTCTCTTGGGTTATTGGCTGAATTTGTGAGGTGCACTTGTTGAAGGAAGACTTTTTTGGCACATTTTGGCATTTCTCTTAATGGAAGGTGTTACAACTAGGGTTTTCTATGTTTTTTCTTGGTGATATGTAAGTAATTTTCTGCAAAACTTCTTGATTGAATGGTAGCATTACTTATTTCTTGCATATATTTATAATTTTGCTGAATAAACCCTAGGTGACAAGCACACTTGTAGGTCCTTGTCTCATGTCCCCATTGAGAGAATTTTCAGCCATTGTTTGAAGAAGGAGAGAGCCTAGCCGTAGCTACACTCTCATTCTTTCTTTCCTTTTGCTAGCCGTACTATTTACAAGCTGAGAAGAAGGAGACGCCTTAAAGCCTAGGTTTACTACACTTTGGGTCGATTTTTCTAGGGTTTGTTGGTAGAGCCTTGCTGTAGCAACACTTTGCTTCATCAAACCCTCTTGTCTTGGTTTATGCTATTTCTTCAGCTAGCTGTGATTGCCATTGAGTTAAGGAAGGAGGAGAGAGCACCGAGGCCTAGTTCCCCTACACCAAGGTGAGCCTCTCTCCCCTAGGGTTTTGATTTTGGGGCCTTGCTCTAGCAACACCTCAGAGCTTCTCCCTCTAGTCCCTAGCCGTACTATCCTGATCCTTCAGCTCTTGCGTCCTTCACTTTTGACTCCATTAACCCTAAGGCACTAATCTAAAGACCTCTTGCTTTGAAGTGGACTTGATCACAATCATTTTCAAAACCTTGAATCAAACCCTAACTACCAACCCTAGTCTAGGAACTAACCTAACTAACCTACTGCTGCCGTCATCCTTAGCTATAATATCATTGGTGCAGCTAAACGTTTTCTTTATAAGCAATTGAATGGCGATTAAAGGCATTAATTGAATGAAGTATTGATTTGTTGCATTGAATGCCATATTGTTTCAACATTTATTGAAGAAGTGACATAATTTTCGTTGCTTTTTTATAAACATTGACTTCGTCAATATTTATTATCAAATTGCTTATAAGTGTATCATATAGTCATTGATTTATATGAAGTACTAACCCATTGAGCAAGCTTGCATATATCAATTTGTTGTTGCTTTGTCTCAGGCAGGTATATCTCTTTGGGGGTTTTACTTTATTATTGGCTGTTTAGCCGGACTATCTGCTCGGTGGTGACTTGTGAGGGGGGGAAATTATCCTTGTCTTTTAATCCTTTGCCTTCTCAAAACCCCAGGTCACTGGGGACGTCTCCCCTGAGCCTTACCACCCTAAACAGAAAGAACCATCCCATTGTGGTGACATTGGGTGGGATTGGTTCCTGTTATGCCAGTTTGACTCTTCAACTTTAGCCTTTTTACAACTGTGCGATAACACAACCTATGCGAGAGGAGGAGACACAGTGATTGTACACAAAGAGTGAGTGAGCACTCAAGTGTGCAGGGGCAGGGTCGAGGAAAGGGTGCAAGGGAGCAACAAGGGAGATAACAACCAGGTGGGCTTGGCTATTTGCTGCAGCATTTGTATTTCCTTAGAAGGGCCATTATCCCAGGACGGGAGCCCTGATTTTATTTAATAAAATCATCACAGATCTGGTTTTCCCAAAAGGGTTTTTCTAGGGGTTATTTACCCAGAAATATCTTGTGCAAATGTGTTTGGTTTTTTGTTTAATGCTTTCGCCGAATTTATCGTTAATAACCTAGCTGTACTATTATTTAGCAAATGTGTTTTGCTCGGATTTAATGGTTGGGTGCTAGGTTAGGAAAATTAACAACAAATACCCAAAAGAAAAACCCGCTCTGATCCAAATATGATTTGTAAACTGTCGTGGATATTCCATTGTAACAGTGCGTCACAACAGATCTGATAAATAAAATTGAAATCTACACTATGAGGGTTAAATACCTTTAGATTCCATAATATTTAGTTACTGATTTTCTGCTTTTGCATTGTTACCTCCCCATGCCTCGGGGTAACTAGAGGAGATCATGTCTCATGGCCCGCAATGGAGACAATGATCCTGACCATGATGATGATTAGCATGTCCACATATGGCAACCCAACAACCCCCCTCATTTGCCTCTACAACTACATATCAACCAAGGCTCATCACCTCCAGACAACCTAGTGTATGGGAGATGGTAAGCCAATATCACCATGAGGTATGTTAGTCCTTCCTTCATGCGACGTGTTGTGCTTAATTTGTTGGGCATGTGGATGAGGATCTTTAGTTGAAGTTGGATAATGGATCACTGGCTTGGGAAATTGTGTTTGTTGTCTTGTTTTACCTTGGTGGTCAACTTATGTGCCCTAGTCTCGTGTTGTCACCGTCCAGGGAAAAGGGGTACTACGGGGGGCCCTCACAAGGGTAACTTTCCATTCCCCACCATACTTAACACTTTCCATCCTAGAGCCTCTCATAGTGTACCAAACTTCGGTAATGGGTCATGGTCCATTCTCTCATGAGAAGAAGGGGTTGAAGACCCAGAGGTTGATGCAACTGCCACATATGTATATGCTATAAATGACAAAGGCCACCACAAAAGCTACATGCCAGCTTGAGCTATACCCCCCCTAATGGTAATCACCCCTGTCCTGATGCTAATGAATGCACAATTATAAAGGACTATATCCTAGTAAGAAAATGAAGGAATAAAGCGTGAAACCCGTAAACGAGACTTGCAAATAATAGCTGGGTATTAGAAGGCAATTAAGGGGTTCATAATGCAAAAAGTACCAAGGAAAGGGTATCTCATGCAACAAGTGCTCCCTCTACAAAGGCGCTCATAGAAATGGGTTCAATGACACCATAAACCATGAAGTAAGCCCCAATCCATATCACTATCACACTTACTCTTGGAGGGTTTCTTTCTTTCATTGCTTCCCTCGGGACCTATCCTTCTAACTGGGTCTTTTATTTCCTGTCTTGGTTGGCACACCTAATAGGGTTGGATGAAGGCCCTTCCATATTCATACTTGCCAACTCACATGGAGTCCTGGGTTGGTGTGATGTTTGAAGGGGATAATGAGGTGAATTCTTTGCATGGCTTATATTTTAAGTAACAACTTACTTTGCATGATTTAAGGATTAATATCTCTTATGAACATTGGCTTACCTTGTCTTATACTTTGATTTGTTTTGGATGGTCCTAACATAGTTCTTTGAGGGGTGTCCTAGGCTTTCACCCAGGACGTTGTGCCCTTATTGCAGGACTTTGGCATGTGTGATGCAGAGTAGTGAGTCATCCAGTGACTTGCCACCTTCTGACATGAGCTCTCACATCCTCAGAACCTTGGACGATGGAAAAATGGGCTTGGTTTGAGCAGATTTGGTCATGTTGGCATACAGATGGGCTGAAAGCCCATAGGCTGGGCATTATACCCGCATGGCTTATTATTCACAGGATGGAGGACGGTGTAGCAACAAACAACTAGATACCATGCAGAGATGATATGCAACTCCCTACACCTTGGACGCAGTGCCTTGAACCCTTGGCGTTACCCTCCTTCTGATGATGACATCACCTTCTAGGGTTTGATGGTGCTAGGGTTTGATGGACACTTTGAGTATCAATGATGATTTGGCATGACCATGGCTAAGGAGACACACCTTTGCCATTACTCCACCTCCGGATGATGCCACGTGGCCTTTGGAGGCTTGACATCACCACACGTATGGCACTTTTGATGGAATTTTTGCATTTTAGCATTTTGTAAAGGTTAAATGAGGGGTCGACCCCACTTCTAATTGAATTTTGACTTATGTGGACAAAGCATTGAGCTTAGCCTCATATATAAAGGCCAACGCTAGCATTCACTTTTCTCATCACTTTTCATCTCACATTAGTGAGGAACACTACTGAAATTTTCGCCCTTTTAGGGCTCTTTGGATCTTTTCTCTCATGTGCTATGCTTGAAGGGGGTTCAATGTGGATGTCTTGCTCTTTTGGATGGATAATTTCTGCAATTAGGGTTTGAATGCTCATGGTACTTGGAGTAATTTTCTGCAATTTTATCTTGTCTTGCTAATGTTAATGGTTAAATTTCTATCTTGTTGCAAGTATTCTTGTTTTATTGAAACCCTAAGAGGAAGACATAAGTGCTTCTCTTCCTCACAAAGTTTTGTTTGTCCAAGTTTGTGAAGCATCCTTGCTAGGGTTAAAAGCCTAAGGCCCAAAAGTGCTTGCACTCTAGGGTTTTAACCCTAGAATTTGATCCTTGACCTAAGTGAAGCTAGAAGAAGGGAAGAACGACACCTAGGGCCCAAATGTGCTTGCACCCTAGGTACTTTCTTCCTCAAAGTCTAAATCCTAAGGCCCAAATATACTTGCACCTTAGGGTTAAGACTCTACCTCTTTGGTTTCATCTAGATCAATCTTCAATTTTAATGCATTTGAGACTCCATAGGCCCTAGAAGACAACAACACTGATCTAGGAGTGATATTGTGGCTAAAGTAGTTGTTAAAATCAGTCCTCTTAATCTCTCAAGCATCCTACTAACTCTACTAACTCTAACTATAGCAAACTTCAAGTATTTCTTGCTGCTGTTATAAATGTTTGCTACAGCCACTGAAAATTACATTAGTTTGCTGCATACACCTATCTAAAATTGGCTTAACCTATTTGGAAATTACCTCTAGCAATTGTATAATAACCTATTGGTTTAATGCTTTCTTTTCATGATCAATTGAGGTGTTTCTGAACATTATTTCTTGCTGCTGTTGCAAATCTTTTATTGCGGTTATAATATTGTTCACTGCTGTAATTTGCAACAGCCATAGCAATTTTAATTGTCTAGTGTCTAAAGAGGTCATTATTGCATGTTTTAGCTTGGTAATTGTCAATATACGCTGCAAATTGTTTTTTGTTCCTACAGGTACATCAATTACCTTGCAGCTTCTCTTTTCCCTCCTAGACCTAGACCTAACTGACAGGTGATCAAGATAGGGGGCGGTAGGCTTGGCAATTTCTTTTTATTCAATCCCTTGAGGTTACCAGGAAAGCCTCCCTTGTGGTGGACCTCTTCCATCACTAAAATGAGGGAAGATTCTACTTAGGTGACAGTGGTAGCTTCTTCCATAGTTACACGAGTTTTGGGGATCTTGTGGAGGCCTTCGCACAAGTACAAATCCTGTGATAACATGCATGAACTAGATAAAATGCGGAAAATAGAGAACAATAAAATACAATCACACAACATCCACAAAATAACACAAAGATTTCCTCTGGGAAACCCTTACGGGAGAAAACCCAGCTAGAAGGTGAGGCTGCTCTACTCTGTTTTCTCTGGTATGGAATATGATGCAAGTACAAATGAGAAGGCACTCTCTATGGAGTCACTTGAGACCTGTGGCCTGTTAGATTGCTACAAAACATTAATCCTCTTTGTTATGCTCTCTAATTTTCCACTCCCAATTGTTCTGCTCTGCTATGGAACAAAATACAATAACATAGAATGGAACCCCTTCTCCTCTTAGTGGCCCGGTATTTAACATAGCCTGATAGCCATCTATGGGTAGGTTTTTGACTTCCTTAACCCTCAATTGTGATAAGGTTTTTGACCTTCTAGAATGTTCTTAGAAAATCCACTACGTGGCTAGCCCCATGTGTTTAAGTAATGGAGGCTGACATGACATCCACTCGCACCATGGTGATCGTTTCAAAACTAGACACAAAATAGATAATGATCAGACTGAAAAGCATCTAATGCCTAACATCTGGGTTTCTCTTCTTCACCTAGGACGAGAAGGATGCCACATGGACTTAGGAAGAAAAACTATAGGTGATGTTGATGTAGAGATCGCAATCTTAATAAATGAAGCTACATAGATCTCATATGAGGATGAGGTGCATCCAGTATACATCATCTTCCCTTTCAGTTAGGTGGAAACTAAACGAGAGAGTAGCTGAGACTAGCCATTGGATTAGTAGTTGTACATGATGTATGGAACTAAAGATAATGACATAAATAATGAATAGCATGACTAGCTCTAGATTGACTGGCTTAACTTGCAGGAGGCATAGCTTTTGCATACGAACTTTGATTGAGGCGATTCTTGCACCGTTAGAAAGGTATCGGTGTGTAGAATATAGAATCTTCCTCCATAGTAAGGTTTGGACAAAAGAAAGTGTCGTTGATGCCTCAAAATGGCTCTGGAAGATTTCAGATGGTTTTTTAGACCCAAATTTCCAAATTTGGACAAAGCCTCCGAAATGGCCCTGCAAGCTGATTCCTCCAATTTTTCCACCCAGAAAGTACTGAGATAGATGACAAATAATACAATGATCCAATCCGGATCATCGGAAATTAGCAATCTGAATCTAAGAGAAACTGGGTCAGGTGGTTCTGATTCATACGTAATCCTGACTTGTATGCTATTTGACAGATTTTTGTTTTCCTATTTTAAACAAGACAGCTGTGGCAGTGGCTTATTGTGCTAAATGTTTTATCTAGTAGAGAATAAATCCAGTTTCTTAGTTTTCTAAAATAACAATGCACTAAATGAACTAGTCGCGGATGCAACTTATTTTATGGTGTGTGGATAATATTGTTTGACAAGCCTTCCATTCATTGTAGTTGGTGGGTGTTAGAAATGAATTTGATATCGGATATGTACTTATTACTGTATACCACTGATGACAACTGTATCACACTAGAGTATGGGAGCGTATACCATAATTATACAGGCACTATGAATTAATTTTATACTTTTATATGCTGGAATTTAATGACTTTTTAATCCATATTAATTTAATATAAGATGGAGATGCCTTATACGTCCATTCTTTGCTTTACCATATATACATGTATTCTCCAGTGCAAATGACCTTTTTGATCATTTATGTACGTTGATGGAATCTCTTTTAATTTCTCTTTGTAGTTTGACTAATTAGTTCTCCGTTTTCTTCTAGTTTCCTGATTTAGTTGAAGTCTATTCTTTATGTGAGTTTATTTGACTATTCGATGGACCAGTTGACTGCAATGATTGTGAAAATCTCTCTCCCTATCTCTCTCTCACACATGCATTTATGTTTGCATACATGCACATGCATAGAGTTACAACTTGTAATCCCCTAGAGCATAGAGTTCTATGAATTGTTGACCTTTGTGGTTAGTTGCAACTCGCACTATCCCAAAAGTAACATTGTGCACTAATTTATCAATTCTGATGGCCAGGCAGTGGCAGGTTTCTGATTTTGCTTGCTAAAAGGTTCCTAGGATCAAAGAATTTCCTGGGACTGGACATACGAGATAAGGTTTTTTGGCTTGCTTCAACCCCCAATTTTACTTTTCTTCGTGCCAATTATAATTATGTCATTTTTGTGTGACATGCATTCTTTTTATGTTAGCCAAACCGACACTTGGATGTATGAATTATTCACTTTTATTTCTCATCTCTTGTTTCCTAGATTCTCTGTAAAATTAGGAATATATCTCTATTAGAAGATGTTAAATATATGTTATTGAAGCTAAATGTTCTTTTTTGATATTTGGGCTACAGTTGGTAGAACGTTCACAGTTCTGGGCAAAGGAATTGACACTTTCAAACATGTCAGTCTTTCGTTATCTGTGGATTGTTAGAAGTTCGTATTTCTTATATATTTAGTTTTGATTGAAGTTTGATCCTAATGAACATAAATTGAATACATGGTACATCTTATCAACTATACTAGAAAATATTATTTAGATGTCTGTTATACAGGTTAAGTCAATCTTTTAACATTGAATTTCTCATGTGTTTTCAGACATTTCATGGTAGCCAATGCTACATTTACTTTTGGAACTTTGGTTTCAACATACCCAGGTCCTTTGACATGTGTTTCAATCCTGGTAAGAAATTGAGAGTTCTGATTACTTAATTATATTAAATTACTAGTCAAACAAATTATGTTTGCTTTTAGGACATTGTGTTCAAAATACCGCAAAGACATAATGTGGTCATGAATTGCAACTTTGGAGAGTTGGTTGTGCGAAATCAGTAAATAGATAGCTGTATGTCAAAAAAATTCTATAACCGATTCATTTCGTTGTGCGACTAGAGTATCTAACATGATGGTACTTTTGATTAGATATTATCTCTGTGAATCTAATTTGGGGTTTCTGGCAGTGTCCTGATCCACATTTCAAGAAAAGACATCACAAACGAAGGATTCTTCAGGAGCCATTAGTAGATACAATTATAAATAACTTGGCTTGTGGAGGTCAGGTAAGTTGCAGCTTTTGCAGACAGTGTATAATATTACTCTAATTGCATCTCAGCATGTATCAGAAACACCAAATTTCTATGAAATATCAACTCTAAGCTGAAATTGTGTGGTTCTATCTCATTTGTGAACATTGATAAGTTTGGTTGCGAGAAATTGAGCCTGAAATGCAATATTCAAAAAGACATTTTAATATTAGGAATGGTTTTTATTCAAAGATGGAACTATTTATAGAAAACAAGATATGCATATAACCAGTTGGATTATACTTTCATGTATACAAAAACATTAATAATAGTCAAACTAGTGGCTATGAGGCATCATAATACTCTAGAACAATCATCAAGCATGAAATTTGAGGTATATGGTGTCTGATTTTGATTCCATATGAGAAGAAAACTATAAATTCATTAAATCTATGTTAAAACTGAAATTCAATAAAGGTTTTGAATATTGATAATGAGGGCTTGTTTCTTAACAGATATTAATGCAGTCTGATGTTCATGAAGTGGCGCTTGACATGAGGCAACATTTTGATGGCCGTTTTGATTCCATCCAGCACATGGATGTTCATTACCCTAATTTGTGTGATTGTGATGGATGGCTCTTAGAGAATCCAATTGGTATAAGGACAGAAAGAGAGATTCATGCTCAGTCTGAAGGTGCAAAAATCTATCGAAGAATGTATGAAAAGATGTGAATGATGATGTTACTGACCAAGAACTGCTTATGTTACCGTCAGATTATGAAGTTTCTATATTGTGGTGTTTCAACCACACGTGATTTTACAGTCAAAACATGTTTTACTTGGAGTAGATGAAACTATGGTTGGAAGACATCAGGCACATGCCTATGGAGTTCTTTGTGAAAATATGCTTATCACAAGTCGGGTTTTCTTTACAGATATCATAATGGAAACAGATTATCAGAATTTACAGGGAAAGAACAAAGGAATTCTACATCTAATTTGTCTTGAAGAAAGTTGCCATTCCATTCTTTCTTTTGCTTTTGGAAGGAATAACAAAGCTGACCTCTGATGGAATTTGGAAAAAAATTCTGTAAACGTTCCGAATACCAATGTATAGCTTTTTAAAAATGAAAAACTGTATGGAGATTTTTCCTAGCTACACAAGGACTCTCTGATTTTGTATCTCCTTATGAGATTCATTGTGTAGTGTTATCCATTGCACATAAGTATACTTGGCACGAGAATTAGTTAATGCCTTGTAACCATTTTTATTTGGAGTACTTCATACTCATTACAGAGTAAGTCTTTCCTCTGGCAGTTCTGGTTTGACACAGGCAAGGCAATAGTGCAAAATGTAGTAATCTTAGTCTCGTTGTTATCTTGAGTTTCAACTCTCCTGTTTCTGGCAAACTTCGTTGTATTTGTAAGATGCTAGGTTCTTGGGATGGTTAAAAGCTTGACCAAAGTTTCATCAGAATTTATGTTTTGATTGGAATTTATGGATGACTTTTATCAACTATTTAGGTTTAATTTTATGCAAATGAAATTTGCTTGATGTATATGAAATATTTCAGTAAGGCTAGCCGTGTTATCTCACATTCAATGGTCAAGTTAGAAGTCATCTTTCACATATTTAAATATTTAAAAGCAAAACCCCATATTGATGGGTAAACTGCTACTCGTTCATTTGATTGACCGTTTTAATGGTAGCTCTGGGACGAGTAATGATACTCTACCTTTTATGGTTTAACACCCTTGAATGGTTGTAAGCAATCACAAGCCATTGATCTGGAAGGGAAGGAAACAGGATTTTCTTTGTCAAGCCCTTTACACAGCATCAGTACTGTTAAAATTAGAAAAACTACCGTAGTGAGTCAAATATGGGTCCAGACAGATCTCAATCATGATCTGTTATTTAGTAGACTTGTGGACTTCCAAATAATATAGTTATAATAATTACAGTCCCTGTACAAATAAAATCTCATCTTACTTCAATTGATCAGTGGCGAGTCTAATCAATCAACAAAATCATATCATGATGCATGGGATGCCACTCGAAGTGCTAAGAATGTCAATGTGTCAGTGAATAGAGAAACGTAGGTGTCCCTATGGTAAGAAGCTGATTTTGTCCGTTGGGCTGTGGTTCAGCAGTAAACTGGTGGGAGTTTTCCTCTTACTGGACCAGGTTTGATTCCCAGCGTTTTGGTGCTTGTACCCAATATCAACTAACTGGGAATCCCCAGAGGGAGACCTTCCAGGTGCTTGACCCCACTCTGGTAAAAAAGATAGGGAGTTCCTGTTTAAAGAAAAAAAAGAGCTCATGTTGGACCTTATCCTAGCTTGGTAACTCAATATTGGATCTTGCAACCTTATAGATAAACATCTGGCTTGAAGCATGTATCTGTATAGGTTCTATCAAGCACCTGAAAATAAATCTCATTGAATGACCAAATTATGAACAAAAATGCTTGGAGTCAACCACAAGGTCATTTATATAGAGGATGAAATGGTGATTAAACACACTCACCCATGCTAAGAAAAAGCTACTTGGACTAAACGGACCAAGGACAAGATTAGGCACCCTAGGAAAATAATCATCCTGAAGTAAGAAAAAATTAATAAACTATCAACTTAGCCATGTTTGGTTTGTTTGCTGAAAGAATCACAAGTGAAAACATTGACCAGCCCAAGGCAAAAATACGTAGATGAGTTGGAGTCATAATAGTCAAGACAAATGAAGTAAGTGTAGAGATACTTTTTTTTTTTTCAAATAACTGTAGAGATACTTGCCTGATTTTTGAAAAAGCAGCTAGTTCAGGTTGGATTGTGCTCTCGTAGTTCACATATTTAATAATATGTTGCTAATCTATTAAGTGCAATAGAAGAAGACAAACCATAATGTATGATTGCAAAGCGAAAGCTCTTTAGTGGGACATTTTCTTAATGATGATAAGATAATACATAAAGGGGTGATCTTGCTCAACATGTCTTTTCGCTTGCCAAACATAGTGTATGAAATTACTCTCCACCCAAGTAATGGACATTTTCATAGTGATAGTTGTTGAAATTTTGCATGGATAAACCTATAATCAGTCTATGTAATCAATCCACATTTTACTTGATGAAGTTATTTAGTAAAGACAACAAAATTATGTCGGTGCATATGATGCATGCTTGCTATTTCCTTCAGTGCTTTCATGCACATTGACGAAGTTCAGCTTTCTTAGCATTGCATGGCTGGCTTTACCTTGCTTAATTGAGAGATTTATGGTATGTGCAATGTTTGCTAATATTTTGCTAATCCATAAAGGCAAGCTCATTGTATTTTTATTGCATCCATTACTTTTCTTACATAGTAGAAGGCAAGCTCATTGTATTTGTATTGCATCCATTACTTTTCTTACATAGTAGAAGGTTAATGAGACAATGCGATATCTATTATAGCAATTTGGTTTTATTTCTTTAATCTGTGTTCTTTTATTTAGACTTTAGATCTTGATAAAATATGCATAAGAACAACAATATGACGGAAAAGGCTCTCTCTCTCTCTCTCACACACACACATATATAGTAGAATGAGTGATACCACATCATAGAGAGATTTGCACTAGATCCTAAAATCACGCATGATGACTAGACTAGACTAGGCAATCTTAACTAACTCATTATTTCTCACTTGATATATTACTAATATTCTAAATGAATAATACAAATATAGGTGACAATTAGACTTATTAATTGCTAAGGTAAGCCATAGGCTAACATCCCCCCCCTCAATCACAAGTCTAACTATCTATACCAATTAAGTTAAAAGCTAATATCATGGATTTTTCAAAAAGGCCCGACTTGATCTTCAATGAAATTTGCCTGAAAATTGTCAATCTAGATGCTAAATGGTTCATTTGAAATGAACTGGAAGAGAGTTGAGATATGGAAGTGAACAATTGCAATGTCTAAACATTACCTGATTGCTTGATAATTCGATCATTTTTCCAAGTATTTGAGCTAGAAGAATCTGATGTCTTATGCTAATTGGTGAACATGTAGTATTATCACTCTACTATCAGTGTATCATTGAAACACTCTCTAAATCTGTGGTTTGGGATGACCATTGATCCAGGTGGATATCGGTGGCCACCCACCTTTTCCGACTGACTCAAAACGGTTTTCTGACAATTTTGACAATTTACTATTTTTAGTAGGTTTTAACTTCTGGGGCCATTTTGAGGGCCTAAATGAAGGTTTTTCGAGATTAAGGTTCTCAATAATAGCCAAATGCATGATTGAGCACCCAAAATGAATATCCTCGACGATACCTTTCCAACGAGCTATCATACGCCTAAAATAGAGATTGTATGCAAAAATTACGACCCTAAGAAGTTGATGTACTAACTTACCCAAACGGGGTCCACATGACTTTTGACACTTCATCTCCTAGGGTTAGGTTTTTAGATGTCGAGGGTTTTTGGCATTTCTGTTTATTGTAATCATCTTCTTGCGAATGCGAGTAGCCGTCACATCTCTTCTCAGAGATAAGCTGCCACCATTCTAGCGAGTCTTTCACTCTGTATTTTTACGATCTCTATACATTTCTTTCATTAATAGAAATCGTGTAGTACTGTATCTCTATGTTTATGGTTGTATCTCTGATATATTTCTGTTATATTATTGGATATACACGATATTTCTATGCATTTCTTTATTATATCTCCGCTCTCATTTCGTGCCGAAAATAATCCGGATCGGTGGTATCAGAGCATGCTGCTCTTGATCGTTTTTTAGTGCATGTCCCCGACGAGGTCCGAGTATAGAAAATTGGGTCTCGAGTTTGTCTCTCTTGAAGACAATCGCTCTCGCACACTCAAGAAACCGTCAATGGCGGAAGAAAAGAAAAACGACGGAGCAGACGATCCTATCAATCTGTTGCTTGAGCAAACTCTCACGCGACAGAGGGGCGAAATGATGAAGAATTTTGCTCACATCCTTAAACAACTGCCAATAGCATCAGACGCATCTTCATCAAGCGACTACTTTGGAGGTACCTCGCCTTTCAAGGTACAAGTTAATTTTGATATTCCTGTATTTGAAGGACAGATAGATGCAGAAGCCCTAGAAAAATGGTTAACTCTGCTAGAAGGTTATTTCTCTGTTCACAATTTTTCCGACAAAGAAAAAATCACCTTCGCACTCCTTAAAGCTCTCCTTCATGTCAAACATTGGTGGGAAAATTACTAGGAGCAAAGTTCCACAGAGGAGTCTGGAATATATGGGGTCGATCCCACTTGGGATTTTTTTGTGGATGCGGTAAAGGAACAATATTACCCTGTTGACAACTATGAGGACCAGTACATGAGATGGACCACACTGCGGCAAGAGAGGGGCCAAGCAGTGTCGAAGTTCACCAATACCTTCCATACCTTGCGCACTAAGCTGGGTATCAAAGACTCCGAACGACATTTGGTTTTGAAATACCGTGGGGCTCTACACAGATACATCCAAACTGAAATGAATTTTCTGGACATCTCATCACTCGGTGCTGCCTATCGATATGCTGTTAAAATCGAGCAGAAATTTAAGCACTAAAATAAACGAGATTTTGGTTCTGCAAATCCGCAACAACCAAAGTATGACAAAGATGTCCCTAACAAACAGTGTCCCGAAAACCAGTTCAAGCCACATGAAAAGAAGGGTCACGGGAAAACAAAGGAGGATACCGAAAAATGGTGCGATTTCCACAAAAGCCCCTGGCACAACATCGATGAATGTCGCTCAAAACAATCATTGGTGGCCGAGATAAAAAACAAAGAGCCGAACCCTGATTCAGAATCTGATTCTGAATATACTGGTAAATGACAGATCATTGATGCAGACCCCACTGCTATTTCACGACCGCAACAATTCAACCAGAAGAACCAACAGATCTTGAAGAGGGGGAGCGTCTTTTTCATTCACAGATGTGGGTGACGGGGACCCCGCTGCATTTTATTGTTGATAGCGGAAGCCAGAAGAACCTCATATTAACAGAGGTCGTCAAACAGTTGGGATTGTCGACAACACCACACCCGCAACCGTACAACATCGGGTGGCTTCGCCAAGGACGAGATCTCCGTGTCAGCCAACAGTGTCGATTGTCATACGACATCCAACCCTTCAAGGATGAGGTATTATGTAATGTTGCCCCACTGGATGTCTGTGATGTTCTCTTGGGCCAACCATATATGTAGAGACACAATGTTGTTTATGAGTCTCGACCCCGTAGTGTCATTGTTATTTTGGGGGGTCATCTCTACAGAATACCAGAGGTAGTTCCAACTATTGTTCCACCTAAAAAGTGTCGCAAGGTAGTCTCTCATACTGCAAAATTCAACTTCTTCACAATTTGTTCAAAAGGGGAATAAAATGACACTGCAACCACTACAGCCTCGCCCCCTGCACCTTCTATCCAATAGAAGCAGGTCGACAAGGTTGCAACAAAGCGCAAAGATTTCTTCTGCACACCTTCCTCTCATGTAGCTCGACTTGTTGAACAACCTCAACTTCAACAGGTTCATGACAGACTTCCACAAACTAAGCAGCACGACGTCTCCAGTAATACAAGCAACTCACCAAGATGCAGATCCAACAAACGCTTTTCCCTCTCCCCCGGGAACTCAACGCAATGTAGACCATTGCTTCCTAAGGAGGGAGGATTGATCCAGGTGGATATCGGTGACCACCCACCTTTTCTGACTGGCTCAAAACAATTTTATGACAATTTTGACAATTTACTATTTTTAGCAGGTTTTAACTTCCGGGGCCATTTTGAGGGCTTAAATGAAGGTTTTTCGAGATCAAGGTTCTTAATGATAGCTGAAGGCATGATTGAACCCCCAAAATGAATCTCCTTGACGATACCTTTCCGACGAGTTATCATATGCCTAAAACGGAGGTCGTATGCAAAAATTACAACCCCGGGAAGTTGATGTACTAACTTACCCAAACAGGGCCCACATGACTTTTGGCGCTTCATCTCCTAGGGTTATGTTTTTGGATGTCTAGGGTTTTTGACATTCCTGTTTATTGTAAAAAGACATTCTAAGCCTCATTATCATCATCTTCTTGTGAATGAGAGTAGCCGTCACATCTCTTCTCAGAGATAAGATGCCACCATTCTAGCGAGGCTTTCACTCTGTATTTTTACAGTCTCTGTACATTTCTTTCATTAATAAAAATCGTGTATTATTGTATCTCTATGTTTATGGTTGCATCTCTGACATCTTTCTGTTATATTATTGGATATACGCGATATCTCTGTGCATTTCTTTATTATATCTCCGCTCTCATTTCGTGCTGAAAATAATCCAGATCAACCATTGACCAATTGAAACCATGTATCTGGTGGTTTTGGATGACCACTAACCAATTGACACTTTTAGGTGTCCAATAACATCGCAATGCATCATGTGTATGTGTAACAAACATAAATATATATAAAATATGTAAATATAAATAAATACAAATAACTAATAATTAATAATTAATTATGGAGAGACATGACATGACATCCTAATGAAATGACACATCTCTTCATGGAAGGGCACCCCTGTGTGGGTATATATACAACCATCATTTCTCATTTGTAATCATCTCATTCATATACATTTTACTCAATATACTATTATTTCATCCTAAATGGATTACCTTATTCTATCCTACTTAAATTGGATATTCTTATAAGGAGTAGGCTAACTCAGGAGCACTCTTCCCTCCCGAGTTCCTAACTCCAGCAAGTCCTCCGGTGGTGGTTCGATGTCAAATGTCTTCCAAAGTATGACAACTATCTTTTCGACTGTCATCCGTCATCTCCCGAATTTATTTCACTTAGATGGTGATGGGATTGCCCTGCAGGATGACAACTCCCCAACATTAATGCAGAGTGCATGCACAATGGTAGCTTCCAGATGAGCAGCCCGTCATTAAAGGACATTAGCGCACTGATCCATCAACGCACTGATCCCCTTGATAGACCTCTCACAGCTCGAAGGCGCAGGCGATGGTGGAAGCCATGGAGATTTTCTTGTGAATGATAATCCAGATGAAGATTTGTAAGGGAGCTTATGATTATTCTTCTTACGCGTTCATAAGTGAATGGGAGACATAATATATTCACAAGTTAGCCTAAAATCTGTGGGCAGATTTTCAATCACATTGGTGGCAAGTGATATCCTCTTGCAATCCCGGGGAAGTGATATCGCTGGGAAATTTTCCAGTCTTTGGGTTGTCTCGTAAAAGAGTAGGCTAACTCGGGAGCTAAGTTCCCAAACAATATTGGTGAGCACCAACAATATTGATGGGAGTAACAAGATGAAAATGACAGAGGAGATATGGAAGAGGTTAACACAAGACCTGTTAATTGAAATTCTGGCAAGACTGCACGCAAGACCTATTAATTGAAATTCTGGCAAGACTGCCTATGAAAAGCATTATGAGGTTTCGCGCAGTTTGCAAAAGTTGGAAGGAAATGTTTCAATCCTCGGAATTCAGAAGGTTAGTGGCCACGTCGACGGTTTCCTCTACCCATGCATTTCTCATTGTTTAGGGAAAGAAACAGTTGACCTCAGTTGATTCATCTCAGGCATTTTACGTCAAGAACCTATGGATCAACACAGAAAGTGACTACAAATTTCACAGTCTCTCTCTGGATTTTCTTCCAAGCCCTGTTGTTGTGGTGGCCGGTTGCAAGAGCACACTTTGTTGTTCGAGTGGAAAAGATGAAATTTACTTATGCAATCCTGTCACCCAAACCTGGATAGAAATTCCAGAGCTTGTTGAACATAAAAGGTGGGATTTCATTAGTCTAGCTTCTCTAGAGAAACTGTTTCAAGAAGGAGCTCGGTTAGAGAATCTCATGATCATGGAAATCAATCAGTGCGATCAAGGCTACCTACATTAATTTTTGGCATTTGTGGTGGAAGAGCATAGAGGCGTAGGTCAAAATCTTTATTGTTGTATGAGTCATGGGAGAGATTCGTTTCCTATATAATGTCGTGAATAAAAAATGGGCAAATGCAGGAGTTCGTCAGAGCTGTCTACATTTGTGTATTAGTTGCACTTTCACATTGGAAGTACGTGTATTAACATCATGCTGATTGTTTGTTGGACAGTATTAGAGATTGAATAATTTGGTTTGAAGTTCACAATTATTGTTTTTCTTCGGGTCACAATAATTTTGCACAAATAGATGGATAAATAAGAATCTAGCTCATATGAAACAATCGTATTAGTTGCTCTTTCACATTGGAAGTTAGTATATTGAGATCATGTTGATTGTTTGTTGGACAGTATTAGAGATTGATTAAATTGTTTTGAAGGTCACAATTATTGTTTTGCTTCCAGTCACAATAATTTTGCACAAATAGATGGAGAATTAAGACACTGCTACTTAGCACTATGATTGTGGTTGTAATCATAGAAAATTGCTATTGGGAAGGAGTTGTTTTGTTTGGTTATTTCCTCTTGCTCTTGCATATACAATGTCTTTTTCCACTATCCCAAATATAGTCATGGCATGTCATTAATCAGTGTGTGGCTTTGCCTAGAAAGCACACTTACTGCTAGTTATATGGGAGTAATTGATTTTAAGCTACTAGTCTTAAGCCAGACATATGAAATCAAGGTGGTCGTCAGACATTGCATAACTCCTTGTACGTAATAGAAATAATTTGGTATGAATATAGTTGTACTTGTATTTCACTGAAACAGTTTTGCATCTTGTATTTGATAAATATATATACTTGAACAACGACTGAAAACACTATATTTGATAAATTATGGTCTTTGATTCGATAAATAAATAATCATATACATGCAATCAAGGACTTAAAACACTATATTTGATAAATTATGGTCTTTAATTCAATAAAGAAATAATCATATACAAGCAATCAAGGACTTAAAACACTATATTTGATAAATTATGGTCTTTAATTCGATAAATAAATAATCATATACATGCAGTCATAGACAGAGCAGATTTTTGAAAGAAAACCTTGCCCTATACTTTGTAACTATTGGTGATTAAGATGGAATGGTGAAATTTTAAACTGAATGCCAAAAAATCAACTAGACAAATAATCAAATGAACTAGCAAGAAGCTTCCCTAAACAAACTGTACTGTCATTTAGGTGTAGTATGTGGTTCCATGAACTTCACCTTTACTTATCTTCTTAACATGTTATCTGTGTAAAAATGTAATTACTAATGCCCATTTTGTATATGAGTTGCCATGTCAATAGTGCACATCAACATTTGAAACATCTTAATTAGTTGAATAGAGCTAATGCATTCAATCTTTGATGGCCTAAGCTATGCACATAGTTTGCATGAACTACAATTAATTATGATACAGTTTTTCAAAGGATAAAGTACTAAATACTGTTTGTTTATTTTGGAATTGTCTAACTGTTCTACTTTTGGAACCTATTTTGGTCCTATATTGACTTTTTTTTAGTTGTGCTTTCACTGATTTTGGTGGTATATGAATCCAAAAAGTAAAACATTTAGACTACATTTATTTTTTAGCAGCTTTTTTAGTACAATCATTTTCAGTGTCCTATGAGTGGTTTTCTTTTTATAATATAGTTTATTTTAGGCCAGATTCCTTTATACTTCAATATCTATTTTGTCTTTAGTCTTCAATTTTGTCCAACAAATATGTATGATATTGTAAAGGAATGTGACATTTCCGTTTGGAAAACCTTCATTGTGTGTTATATCTCTGTGAGGTAATTGGTTCCGTGATATAATCGTAATCCTCGGCAAGGGACATAACTAATCCCCCTTGAGTGTTTGAACACATGATGGAGAAGCATTGCAAAGTTAGTTGACAAGAAAGTTGGATCACAGAGTTGGAGGAACTTTTTGTTACAGTCTACATTAATGGAGAAAGCCTCCAAACCAGGCGTATACCAGTCTAAGAGGATCATCAACAACCTCACGATAGTCAGGTTTCACATTGAGAAAGTCAAAGCCCGTTGCTATAAATTTGGCATTGTTTTTAAGTGTGAGAAGAATAGTGAAGACACTTGGAAAAGTTGGAAAGAACTATTCAAGCTAAGATCAAGAAGCTTGTGACAATATGGCAATATCAAATGACATAATACCACTTGAACAAGATCTAAATACATCTCAAAAAGCTTGAAATACGTTAAAAACTTTGTAAGAGACATCTGCAATAATCGAGAGGTTGTCTGTTAAGAAACCAATTGTATATTTGAGGACAATAAAACGTGGATCACTCATACAACATCTCAATAAATTGAAACATATTAAGAAATGAACTTATCATTGTATCTAAACAGATAGAGAGTAGGGATCTTATTTTTATAACCCTTAACAATTGCATTGGTGTTTTCAAGTGTTTGTAGTAGGTATTAATGAGAGCTATAGCATTGACATTTGTCAATGATGAGCTAGGAGGATTGTTCTCGTGGGAGGAGAAGAATAAGCTTAAGGATGAAGGTGACAGTGATGAACACACCTTCACAACAAATCAATAGGAAAATGAAGACAAAGTTTGGCTATCAAGGAGAGAAGAGAGGGAAGTGAACGACAAGGTGACTTCAAGGTGATTTATCCATTTGCTTATAGGGTTTTCATTATTGAGTATGACTTTATTGAGAGTAGGGTTAGGGTTTTTCATTATGTAGGTTGAGTTTGTTACACATAGGGTTAAGTCTTTTCATTATGGAGGTTCAGTGTTTTAGATATAGGGAATGTATTCTTTATATTTGGCCTTTACATTGGTTTATCATGAAATTTTAAATTAATCTTTTTTTAGATATTTTAAAATCAATTTTATAGCAGCCCACAAGGATGAAATTTGATAGGCAAATTGCTTGTAGCCTTATGGTTTTTCATTGTGGATGTTGACTTAGTTGAATATAGGGAATTTATTCTTTATATTTGGCCTCCTTTACACTACTTTACCCATAAAATTTTAATATATTTTTCTTTTCTTTCTCAGAAATACTCTAATATCAATTCTATGGTAACTCACACAGATAGAATTTGAGAGGAAAATTACTCATCATGAGGAATTTTAAGGAATTTTACCTATCAAATACAATAAAAAAGTTTACTTGTCAAATACAATAATTTTTTTATAGGAACCATGTCAATCTTTGTTGAAAATCTTAAAACAAGTAATAGAGTGATCCGAACCATCAAATTTCATGGGTTGGTTTTGAAATTTCAATTCTATTGGTGGATTATGTTGATAAGGATTTTTAACCCTCATAAATCCATGCTAGAGTGCTAGGAAAAATCTTCAAAACATGATTCCAATATTTTATTATGCCCTAATTCACTTCTTCATTTCTTTCAAATTACAAAAGAAAAATGTTAAAATAAAATCTTAGTACTAGAAACAAGAGATAAACACAATCTAATTATATTTTTGTTTCAATAAATTTTGATACCATATATCCATATTTAAATTAAATGAAGACAATTCCCATTCATAAATAACATCGATGGCTAACAACATTTTAGTTAAATAGTTATAAATTAGATTGTTTTTCATAAACTTCTGACAAAATCCATAAAGAGAGACTCCAATGGTTAAGTGGGATAGGTAAGATCCAATAGGGACCATATTTACGATAATTAGTCTTTTTACCATGCCACAAAGGGGGTAGTTTCTGATGAAAGTATCAAGCTAGTGTTGCACAATAGGCCAAAAGAAGTGGCGTTGGAGTGCTCTTGAGACACCTAGAGAGTAATGAAAACATGATCATGAATCCTAGCTAGTTGATGAACAAATGAAGAAATGTTGTGGTGTTCCTTCAACAACTGAGAAGAGGATGATGGCTATAAAGTAATGGGCAACTCGTAACGAGAAAAATGAGTATATCCATAAGGGGCCTCAAAAGGAGGGGGGTCATGGGATGTTGTATGTTCAAGAACATGGTGGTCACAATATGTAGGAGATATATGATTAAGTTATCGAGTTCAATTTTACTATAATTATTTTGAAAAATACATCTAATGTGGTGTGCTATTAAGAATGTAGAAGATTATGTATATGCATAAATAAATTATGAAATTAGAGGCTCAAGAAATATTTCAATGGCTAAAATCTAGAAGCGAAGACTATGGATAAAGAACCAAACAAAGAAAACCATACTTAATGGCTCATAGAAGTGTAGTGCTTAATGAATGTGGAAGATTGAATGTGACCATAGAAAAAACATGGGCCATTATTAAGTGTTGAACAACCAAGTGATGTTACCATTGAGTAAAGAAGAGAAAAAATCATAGTAGTAATGAAGGACTAGACCCCGAGCAATGAATTTTGAAGTAGAACAAAGACATTTATCTAAGTTATTGAAGAAATGAATGTTTCTTAACACCTTTGTTTGTTGAACAATGAAGAGCCAATATTGAGCAAGTGAATAACCCTAACGAGTGTCAAACTAGTGATCATTTGGAACAACAATGTGCCAAGCATAGGAATGACCCAACCACAAAGCAAAGCAAGGGAAAGTCATGTGCTTAGCATGATAAAGATATAAAAATAATTCTTAATGGACTAGGTATGTGGATTCAAAAAATTAATTTCACTTTTAATATGCAATGAAAAACTTTTAAGACAAGGAACACTTAAAACATGTTCAAGACAAGGTTTCTAAATACGTTGAAAATAAACAAAAACTATTGGTAGGGACTATTTGGAGTGTTTTAAACATAGTAAGATATCTATCAATTGTTATCATTAGGAAAATTATTCAAATCAAAAGGCAAATGTGTTTGATTGCTCCGATTGGGCATGGATGCAACTATTGTTCCACGTTGTGGATTTGGCATGGATGCAACTTTTATTCTCCCATGTTGGCTAGACTCGATAAATTCATATGGCATATATTCTTCAATATCCACATTCAAGTCCTCTGCTAGAGCTCATTGAGCCCTCCATCGATGCTTAAATCTAGGGCTAATCCAACTTTTCTTTCTTCTTAGAGATCCATCCAATGCTTGTGGGTCATTGGTGAAGTCAAAGTCCATTATAAATTTATCATTGAAGTCAATAAGAAATATTTCCAAATGCTCCATTTCCAAACATTTATGTTGTTCCTGTGGTGCATGATCAATTGCATGCTGCCAATTTAAATGTATGACATTTTAAAATAGATGAATCATATAAAACATTCAAATTGAAATGTAAATACCATATCATATTAGAATTAAGTAAACTTTAATGGATAAATCTCATACAATAAAGAAGGATCACCTGTAATCCTTGTAGCTTCTCTAACATCCCTTGTATAATCAAATCGCAATCATTGTTTCCTTGATGAAGGGAATTGCCATCATCTCCTCCAACATTGTCCCCATTCCTATTTTCATGAGAATTCTCATTGTCCCCATTGGCATCATTTGTATGAGGTATATAAGTGGGTTGTTCTTCTAGAAACTCATCCACTGTTGTTTCCTCTATAACATATTCTTGGGATACTTCATTACAAATTCCATATAGAGCACTGACTTTCAAAACATGTTTGCATGTGTTGCCTCGCAATGCCCATGGGAAATCACATACTAGACCATTTGCAGTAGATGTTGATACAATGTAATAGTTTGCATGATCTGTCTGGCTAATAACCATGTATGCACCTTCAACAATGTCATGAGGACTAACATCATTGTCAGGAATACTCCTATATTTCTCTAATGAAGTCTCAGGGTACCTCTCCTTCTTCCAATTTGTTAGAAATCCAGACTCCTTCAAATAGTTTCGATGCACAAAAAAATGTTCCACCCTCTTCAATAGGGATAAAATCAACCAATCCATTCTCCTAGAACATTTATGCCTTCAGTCATGTAAGAACTTGGTCTTCAAGAAGCAATGGTATGATTCAATTGAACTATTGTGTTGGAGTTACTTCACACACACCTAGGATTTATTTTTCCTAAGGTTTTTTCTTGTTTATTAGTCACAATTAGTCACGGTCCAGTCTCCTATACTTTAGAGGAGAATATTCCACCTGGAGAATATTCTCTTTCAGTTGACACTTTAGTTTGACTAGTTGAGTTGAGTTTAGATGCTGCATTGGTTTTGTCACCATGCAACATTGAAATCATCACCATGATAATTCGACCTTGCCTTGGTATCATCACCAGATTGGCGCATTAGCCTTGATTCCCTGAATTAACTCCTCACTACTCTCTGTTCAGTCAGTTAACTGAAGACTAGTTGACTAGTTAACTCAACTAGGTGGCAGTTCACTCCCGTAACTGCCTGAGAGACTAGACTAGGTGGAAGTTCACTCCTGTAACTATTGGTGTGCGTCTAGATCACTCTATACCACTACTATGGCGCATTGGTTCTCCTCCAGTGCACACTCATTGAGTTATACAGAGTATATCATGTGCAAATTATTCATTATTCACAACGGTTAATGAGAATTCTTTCATTCTTCTTTCTAAAATTATCTCCGAAAATGTGCGTATTATTGTTTAGTTAGATCTATTCTGTGCAGGTTCAACACATCTATATGGTATTAGAGACGACGGACTGCTAAGAAAAAACTACACCAATTTTTTTTGCAGGTACAAAAGATTGAAGACAGGGGAAAATGGATTTCCAAAAAGAATTCATTCTTACACCTTACAACTATTTTGCATGGAAGGAGAAAATAGTCATTCATCTCCAAACCAGAGGGTTGTTCATGTTAACCTTGAATACAGATACAAAATCGACATCATCCATAGAAAAATCCAAGTACGTAAATCGCATGGATGAGGCACTCAGAACAATTTGCAATCTTATTTCTCCTGATCTCCTTTTTCACATATCTTCCTGTAAGACTCCCAATGAATCCTGGACAACCTTGGAAGAGATATTTGGAAAACAGGATGAGATGAGGGGACATATTCTGGAGGTGGAGATGCTCACATTGGATCCAAAAAGCTTCGAAAATATCCAAGATTTCTTTACAAAATTCAAGGATTTACTGTCACAACTCAAAGCTTGCGGGGTTGATAAATCGAAGGAGGAGAAACAAATGGTTCTCACCATTCTCTCCAAGCTTGGTACTGAATTCTCTGTATTCGTATCCACATTCCATTCTGTCAGATTCACCTTAGGAGCCACCTGGAAGATGCCTTCTCTTGAGGATTTTATCGAATCCCTAACGCAAGAGCAAACCAAGCTCATCAACATGGGAAAAATCAAAGGCCCAAAGGCGCATGCACTCACTGTGCAATATGGTAGCCACAAATATAGTAAATCTAAAGATAAATTTAAACGGAAAGCTCATGCACATACGAAGAAGGAAGGGTACACAAAAGCCTTCACCGATGCCTCCGGATCCAAAGGGGAAAAGGGAAGAAAATGGGAGAAATGCACATACTGTCACAAAGGATTCCATTCAGAATCCGCATGCATGCAAAAAAAAATAGATATGATGTCTCAAATACTTCAACAAAACAACCTTGGAGATCGCATCCCCGAGGGTGCCAAGAAGAAGAAGCTAGAAGATCTGAATTCCAAGAAAGACAATTCTAGCCATGCCTTGATTGCCATCAACTCCTCTCCCGATGCTTGGATCGTAGATTCAGGAGAATCACATCACATGGCTGCCTCAAAAGCAACATATTCTTATTTGGATGCATGCAAAGGTCCTCCTATTCTGATGGGGGACAACTCTTTTGTAGAAGTCATTGACAAAGGAAGGATTGAACTCACCAACAAAAGCTTCGAGAACATGCTGCATGTTCCCAAACTTTCTGTCAACCTTCTCTCCGTATATCAGATGAAGAATTCCGGCACTAGAAAGAAAGTCATATTCACACCAAATTATGTGGACATCTACGACATGAAAACTAACTCCAGGGTTGCTACCGGTGAGGTAAATCATCAGTCTATATTGTATACATTTTCTGAATTCATTGAACCTGATTCTGCTTTACTACTTACTCATGCTGATGAAAGTAGTAGGATATGGCATGAAATGTTTGGACATTTAAATTTCGGATACATGCAACATCTTAGCAAGCACCGATTGGTTGATGGTCTACCATACATCTATTTCTCCAAGGGAGTATGTGAGGGATGTGTTCTCGGAAAACACCCTCAAGAGAAATTCGACAAAGGAAAGTCTCAGCGAGCTTCCACACCTTTAGATCTGATCCATAATGACCTTATGGGTCCTTTTATGCATCCATCCATCAACAAAACGAGGTTTTTTCTCATTTTTGTTGATGATTTCTCACGTTTTACATGGATCTACATTCTCAGGCAAAAATCCGAGGTCTCTCAACACCTCAAAGATTTCAAAGCCTTGGTTGAGACACAGTCCGGAAAGAAGATCAAAGTCCTCCGAATTGATAACGAGGGAGAGTATGTGAATCATGAGATCCACAATCTTTGCCATGTGGCAGAGATTCAGTTGCAACATACAGTTCCCTATACTCCGCAGCAAAACAGAGTTGCTAAGCGGAAAAATAGATCTCTAAAGGAGATGGCATCTTGCATGTTGCATGTAAAGTCACTACCACAGAGACTATGGGACGAAGCACTTAATTGTGCAACATACATCCAGAACATATCTCCCCATAGATCTGTCAAGGATAAGACCCCCTATGAGGCTTGGAGCGGCCTCAAACTGGAAGTGACCCACTTTCGCATTTTCGGTTCATGTGCATGGGCCAGGATTCCCTCTGAAAAGAGGAAGACACTTGATCCATAGAGCACTGAGTGCATTTTTGTTGGATACCCTAACGATGTGAAGGGATTTCGGCTTATTGATCTTTCCTAAGATTGACTCATCATTGAGTGTAGTGTCCAATTCGAGGAAAGTGTCTCGCATGTACCTCAACAGCCGCATGGAGACACCTTCACTCTTCCACCTGTTCGAGATGATGAGCATGCACATGCCGACTCTTATTCAGACGAGAGTTCTGATTCAAAGGAATTAGATGATTCAGATTCAGAGTCAGTACAGTCAGATGCAGAGTTAGAGCATCTAGATGCAGTTTCAGAGCCAGAGTAGAGGCCTAAGCGGGCACATACTACTCTTCAGGATGCAGGGGATCTCGTTGGTGATCCAGATGATACTAAGAGGACTCGATCTAATTTCGAGGAGCCTCCTGTTGCACTCAATGCCACTAAACCATTGCCCTCCAGACATATTTTCTTGGTTTAGTCTTCAGATCCACAGTCTTATGGCGAGGCTGCTGGAAATCCCTTTTGGGAATCCGCCATGCAGGAGGAGTACAACTCCCTCTTCGAGAACCAGACTTGGGATATGGTTCCCCTTCCTTCTGGGAGGAAACTTGTCAGATGCAGATGGGTCTACAGGACCAAGAGCACAACTGATGGACATATTAGCAGATATAAAGCCGGGTTTGTCGCCAAAGGCTTTCAACAGGTTCATGGTATTGAATATGATGAGACCTTCGCTCCAGTAGCGAAGATGGATTCCATACAATTGGCACTTTTCATTGCGGAAACCAAGGGATGGGAATTCCATCATATGGACGTGAATAATGCATTTCTTTATGGTGATCTATCTGAGGAGATCTACATGGAGCAGCCCCAGAGATTTATGCAGGACTCATCTTTGGTCTGTCGACTGAAGAAGTCACTTTATGGCCTCAAGCAAGCTCCGAGGGAATGGTATGCCAAGATGAAATCCTACTTGTTGTCACAGAACTTTGTATATTGTAAATCAGACCCGAATGTCTACATGCTCAGGACAACTAATTCAATTCTACTTTTAGTTATATATGTCAATGATTTGCTGATCACCGGGTGCTCGACTTCAGTGATTGCTGCAATCAAGAGGATTCTACATGATAGGTTTTTAATAACGGACATGGGTCCACTACACTTCTTTCTTGGAATCGAGATCAGTTAGAATGCATCAGGCATCAAACTATCTCAGGCCAAATATGCACGAGATCTCCTTGAGAGATTTCACATGACAGACTGCAAGTCTGCTCCGACTCCTTTCCTATCAGGATTCAAACTTGAGGATGGCGGGGAGACTCCACTGGTTGACATCACACTGTACAAACAACTAGTGGGGAGCTTGTTGTATCTCACACACTCCAAACCAAACCTTTAATATGCAGTTGGTGCAGTTTCCAGGTTCATGCAAGAGCCGCATGAGCTACATTGGAAAGCTGCAAAGCGCATCATTCGATACGTTCATGGCACCATCACCTTTGGGATTCATCATGCAACAAACTCTACATTAGATCTCATCGGGTTTACTGATTCCGACTGGGTTGACAATAACATTGATCACAAGTCCACATCTGGTTACTCACTCAGACTTGGTTCCGGGCCTATCTGTTGGTCGAGCAAGAAGCAAGTTGCCATTGCTCTATCTTCAGCTGAGGTAGAGTACAGAGGGGTAGTTAACATAACCATTCAATCTATGTGGCTACAACATTTTCTCACTGAGTTGGGCATTTAGTTTCATTGGCCAATTGTCATCTGGTGTGACAACTAGAGCACTCTAAAGTTCTGCAGAGATCCAGTTCAGAGGCAACGGACGAATCACATCGAGATCCACATGCACTACATTAGGGACTTAGTACACAAGGGGATCATCGACTTACAGTTCTGTCTTTCAATAGAACAGACGACAAACATCTTCATTAAGACCTTCACTGAGCAGAAGTTCCATTCTCTACGAAGTCGTCTTAGAGTGAAGGACACAGTTGCCCAACAACTATAATTCTTCTTTTTACATACATTGTACCTTGAGGGGGGGTTTTTCCCATGAGGGTTTCCCTCTTTCCTCACTTTATTTTAGTGTATATTGTGTATTTGGGTACCTAACATGGCCTCATTGCTGGGACCCATTCTTTATTTTCACCATAGTGATGTTCATGGGGGGTGTTGGAGTTACTTCACACACACCTAGGATTTATTATTCCTAAGGTTTTTCCTTGTTTATTAGTCATAATTAGTCATTATCCAGTCTCCTATATTTTAGAGGAGAATATTCCACCTAGAGAATATTTTCTTTCAGTTGATACTTCAGTTTGACTAGTTGAGTTGAGTTTAGATGCTGCATTGGTTTTGTCACCATGCAACATGGGGATCATCAACATGCTAATTCGGCCTTGCCTTGGTATCATCACCAGACTGACGCATTAGCCTTGATTCCCCGAGTTAACTCCTCACTACTCTCTGTTCAGTCAGTTAACTGAAGACTAGTTGGCTAGTTAACTCAACTAGGTGACAGTTCACTCCTGTAATTGCATGAGAGACTAGACTAGGTGGAAGTTCACTCTCGTAACTACTGGTGTGTGTCCAGATCACTCTAGACCACCGCTATGGCGCATTGGTTCTCCTCCAGTGCGCACTCATTGAGTTATACATAGTATATCATGTGTAAATTATTCATTATTCACAACGGTTAATGAGAATTCTTTCATTCTTTCTCTCCTTCTTCTTCTTTCTCAAATTCTCTCCGCAAATGTGTGTATTATTGTTTAGCTAGATCTATTCTGTGCAGGTTCAACACATTTACATATTGGACTCTTTATTAGCATGAGGAAAGTCCCAATAACATTTTGTCCACATATCTAATAAGAAAAATATAACCAATCATTAATATGTTAAGTATATATGACATGTAATTATAACTATATTAAAATGATCTATATATGTTGAGGAAAGTAATATAAGACAACATAATAAGTAACTTACATATCTTATCCCCTTCCAACCAATGTTTTCTGAAGTAGTCCAAAAACTTAACTTCGCCAACAATTTTTTCAAAGAATGTTCGCATTGCCTCACTAACGACATCATGATCACGACAACAATGCATTATCTCACCTAGAATTACGTGGCTCTTTCAGGGGAAGATTCCAATTGAAATTCATTTTTTGACCAAGCACGACGAACATGCCAACTGCAAAGGAGGACGTGACAACCCAAAATTTGCCTACAAGAAAAATGATATCTTTCTTGTGTTAATTGAACACGATTAGCATTTAGCAAACAAATATATTCATCATTAAATGTAATAACAAAAAAAATCTAGGTGTACAGGTGCTAATGATAATTCATACATTCATAATGTGCATAATATTTTTCTCACCACAATGCTTTAATTTCTGCTAGTGCATCATCAGTCATGACAACATTCAGTTTCCAATTTGGGCATCTTTTCCTACATGCATCTAGGAGTGGTCTAAGCCACTGGGCTATATCTGATGTTCTATTGCATGAACACACTGCCCATGCAACATGAACATCACTATATTGAGAATCGAAGGCACGAACTGTGTATAATTGATACTACACAAACCAATACAATAATCAACTTCTCAATTTTAGAGTACTAATTATATTGAATGAAACATTGAACTCAATAGAAACATTAAAAAAACTAATTAAACTCACCCCAAATTTGTTTGTGCTAAACGTAGAATCCAAAGCCAACATGTTGTTGTGAAAACACTTGACCATCATATCAAACATCCATTCTGTTTGGATGCCAATTATGAATGGTACATGCTCCCCTTCTGGTCGTTAGTAGAAAAAAAATGATTTTTTCTCTTGTTGATACCACTTGTTAACACTCAAATAATACTTGGGATCTAATTGATACTTATCTTTCAAAAGGCGGTTGAATATATTGGAGACATATTTTCTACATAAATTAAGGTCTCTAGCACCCATCACGGAACCAAAGATCCCATCAAATATATGTTGTTCAAATATTGTATCAACTCGAACACCAAGTCCACATAGTGTATTTATCATTGATTGGATCTCCTTTGAAAGACATGGGGTACTCAAGGACTTTGGATTGCCATATCTATCATATTTTCCATGGCATGACCAACCATTGCAATCCTCATGTAGGTACTCATTATAGGTGATAATTGCAACCCTTGGCATATCATTCACTTGCTTCACTATAAATTTGCATTGACATCCT
>ML838639.1:9903-44095 GCA_009831015.1 Picea engelmannii
TTCCATTGAATCCATCAACTTAGCTTCCATTGAATCCATCTTAGTATCCATCATCTCTTGTAGTTCATCTTTAGTTACTGTCTTCTTTTGTAAATCATTTATGTCCCTACGCATTTCTTCACCTTCATCAAGAGTCCAAGTAGAATTTTTTGGAGGCTTATTTGGTGTAGAAGTTCCCTTTTTCGGTGGCATGTTGGCCAAGTATCACTTTTGACCTTGATTTTGAGGTGGTTCTGCTAGACAATATTTCTTCTGTTGTATCTCTCCATTTTTGGACCTTCTGGGTATGAAACTTTATCTTATGTATTTCTCTGATATGTCTTCTCTTCAATGCCACAGGTCTGATCAAAATTGGATGTGCCAAGTGGAATTTACGATAACTTCCCCACAACTTGCTGATTTTGGGCCTTTCTAGGAGATCTCACTTGTATAGTGTTCCCCGCACAAAATAATTGATATAAAATTCTGAAACTCACACCCCAAATACTAGAGACTGTCCAAGATCCAATGAAACCAGTCCCACCCAATTTGGATACTCTAGGAAGAAGTTATGATTGTTTTACCTGGAACACCTTCTTGAGACTAGCCAATAGGACTAGTCAGATACCCTATCTTACACAAGCTGTATATACAAATTTATTATGACCCAGAAGCTGAACTTTTTACCACAGATAAATCACTAATTTCTGTAAATGGCCCCAGGATTTCAGGGTTTGAAACGTTACAAATTTTTTTTTATAGTGAAAATGCTGCAAAGACTCATTTCAGGATGATTCCAGAACCCTATCTTGTACAGGCTATATCTACGAAAGTATAAGGCTGCAGGAGCTAAATTTTGAACCCAACGTACCTTGATCCGTCTTCTAAATACCCTCCAAGCGGTTCCTTCTGAAACATTGTAGAAAAAAAGTTATAGCGAAAATTCCACGGTGTCTCAGATGTAGCAGCGAAATCCCAAGACCTTGAGCTCTGATACCATATGTTAAGAACCAAACTTCAATATAGCATAGAAAAACCTCAGGAAAAGTACTCAACGCCTTGAAAAAGAGATAATTTTAGATAATAATCCTCTTCGAGGGGCAACCTCCTTTTACCCCACTTAAATGTTCAAGTACAAGATGATTCAAAATGAAAATGTCTCCTTGGTATATATAGGAGACTAGGAGGTATAATTACAAATAATGGCCCAAAGCCGACATAATTAAAATAACATTATTAATCTAAATTACAACTAATGGCCTAGAGCCGACATAAATAAAATAGCATTACTAATCTAATATGCCCCAATTAAGGGGTAATGAGCCAATATTAGGGCTTAACAAAGCCCTCTCTCCCCAACAACGGATACCTCAGAGAAGAGGCAGACCAAGGAACAACAAGGAAGTCGGGGAAAATCGAATCTCAGATGAGCCACGCACACGACCAATCGCTGGACAATTACTTATGTGTGCCATACGCCTGGATCCTTTGGAAGGTAGTGGCCGAGAAAGTGGGTGCAGAACGAGGAGGATGGATGCCACAGGTGCAAATAGTCAAGAGACATCTTAGCAGCTGAAGCAAGTGAAGATATCCATTGCCAAACTGTACCAAGAGAACAAAGAGCTGAGACAATAGTTGGAAACAAAGACCACAAAAGCATCAACAACACAACATCGCGAAGGGAACGTGACGTGGCTAAAAAGACAACTCAAAGAGGCACATGATACGATTGTACAACTGCACGAAGCTCAACGGCTGGCGGAAGAAAGGTATGCCAAACACTCCCGAGAATGTGAAGCGGTCGAAGAGATATCCTGCGCAGCTCTCGCCATCGAGCAAGAGAAACAAGATTAGCCGAGTCCGTTCCCGTATTCGCAAACATAAGGCAAATCTTGACAATTTTGAAGGAGACATCTCCCAAGAAATTTTTCCATTTTAATAATGTTCGTGATTGTCTACAACCACTTGCCGCGCACACTTCCCCCAACAAATGAGCGTGCGGTAGAAAATCAAAGCCATTATTGCAGACAATGGGAATTTGATAAACACTTGTCCACCCAGATACCTTGATCCAAAATCGAATCCCTGTGGCGGATTACAACGATCATGATGTAGCCAGATGTATCTTTTGTATATTTTTGGAAAACGTCATGCGAAGAGTCTTGTAATGCAGAACAGTCAGTTCCCTAGTTTGTAGAGATAGCAATTAGAAGATTAGGGTAGCCCAAGTGACACCCTCGTTTATATATTTGATATTTTCGATGTAAGTCAGGTTGGTTGGAAAAATTGATATAGATAGTAGCTATTGTATGTAATATGAGTTCGACCGAAACTTAATGCAAAGAATCCTGTAACTTTGATGAAAAGATTCTAATTGTAGCAGTTGGATGTATTTTTTTCCCTTTCTTGCGTATGTTCTTCCTGTTATCTTTATTCATATATTTTTCTGTCTAATTCAGAATGATTTTTCAAAAATGTGGATTCGCTACGCAACGCCCCTTGTTCGCGCCATTTAGACAAAAAAAAATTCTTCTAAAAGTTAACTCCAAATTCACCTGCCGTGGTGCTCCGAGTTACTTCCTGTAATTTCTCTCTGCCACACATTACTATTTTTCACTGAAGACTGTTGCTCGCTTAGCCTTTATCCTCTCAAAGTTGAGTCACCAAGTCATTTGTTTCCGTTGTTTCCTTGAATCGACTCCATAGCCCAAAGTATTATTTTCTTGCGCCAATATAACCAGAACCCATTATATAAAAGTTGTTAAATATAGCCACTACTTCAAAGCCATATCCCGTGCAGAGACCAAATATCCCGAGAGAGCCCTCTCCAAGTCTGAAAGGCTAGTTTCGGGCCTCGAAGTTGGTTGAAAAAGTTACCTTCGTCGTCTGTTTATCAACCGAACATATTTACGGAGTGCAACATTCTGGCGCCATTATCGGGGATGAAATTGAATAGATTTTCCCTAGGAGAACGACTAACGTTGCAGTTTGACCCCTGAGGGTAATAGAGGGACAAACATCTGTACTGGCTAAAATCTTTACCCTGGGGACTCCACTAAAAAAGACCAATAACATCAAGTAGTGTAGTTCAAGAACCCTAGCTCCGAAGATGATATATACTAGAGAAAATCCTGACCCAAACCCTATAGAGCCTGTGTATGACCCTGAGAATATCATGCGCAAGACTAGAGAGCAAGTGCCAGATCCATTCTATTACCTAGACATAAGTCTGTCCTTACCAAAAGACGACGCGCGAAGCATCAAAGACCTTGAGTTTGATCCATTCTTTGAACAAACCCTTTTCAGGTCTAAGTCGAAAACCAACTTGGACAAGGTAGTTTTCGACCAAAAGAGATTCCAAGCCCTAGTGTCTAACAATATCCATCAAAAACCCAACCCTCCTAGAGCCATGGCCGCCAGATTCACCCCCCTCATTCTTCTAGCCCAGCTGCATGATCTGCCCCAAAATTACAATCAAAGAATTAAAATCTACGATGCTGAAGGTAACGTTTCAGCCTAGAATCACCTGGATTGGTTCAATGACTTCGTCGACCTGGAATAGGTAGACTATTCAGATGCAAAAATGAGGTTGTTCGTGTATATTTTTGTGAGGGAGGTGAGGAAGTGGTTCAAATCCCTACGACCAACAAGTATTCAAGACTTTGCCGCGTTCGAAACATCTTTCATCAATAGATGGGGAGATAAGAAGAACCCCTTGCAGTTCATAACACAGTACAATAATATGAATAAGGCACCGAAGGATGCGGTGCACAAATTCTCAGCCCATTTCATGAAGGTTTATAACTCGATTCCTGCAGAAGTCCAACCACCTTCCAGGGCTGCGCAGTTGCGATACACTGACTAGTTCGACAATGACTTCACTTTGTTGTTGAGAGAAATAAGATCGACAAACCTGGATGCGATAATAAGAAATGTGATTGAATTCGATGTAAATATTATGCTGTCGGGGAAGATGAAACAAAGATTCAATAGAGGCTACAAGAATCCCCAAGGAGACGCACAACCATCAACGTCGAGATCCGTAGACGACAAATTTGACTTAATGATGAGAACCATGGAGAAGCTAATGGTGAGGATGTCTATGAGAAACAAACCTGTTTCCCGAGAACAACATGACCCCAAACCCAAGAATCAGAACCTCAGGAGGGGTCAGGTCCCTCAGATCAGACAGAGGGAACAGAGGGAGCAGAGAGATCAAGGCTACCAACAGACAAGGCCTCGGTTCCAAAACAACTACACGGATGAAGACTTCGATCAGATGTTCGAAGACCAAATGCATTGTTACGATGACAAGAACCCATGCATGTTCTTGACAAAGAGTGAACATGATCGATACATGAGTAGAAATGAAGATTTTATGCCGGAGACAGATGATGCATGGATTGGGAAAACTAATGATGCGTTGTCCTGGGAAACAAAACATTTTAGAAAAGATTATTAGAACGCCATCATGCAGTTTCAAAATAAATATAACCTTAGGAGCAAGGAAGTGTCTACCGAGCCGCAACAGGCTAATCCCATAAGGAAACCTCCGACAAACACCCCTTCCACAAGTCGATCGAGGCCATAAAACACGAACAAGGATGCAACGGAGAAGGAAAAGTCGAAAGAGGAGGCCCCAAAGAAAACTCCGAAAACAAGCCGAGAAGCGGGTGGAAAGGAGGTAGAGAAAGTCTTCCTTCATTTTAAATTTGAGCATGAAATGGCTAAAATCAAGATCTCTGTCCTGTTCAATGAACTTATCAGAAAGGGTGAGTATCAGGAGCAGATTATTAAAATGTTGAAAATGGGAGGGGCCCCTGATACTTTGAATGTATAAGACGATCACCCTGCTATTCTATTTGGTCCGCATGTTGAGGAGACAAGTGATACCGAGGACATACCTCTGTTCTATGTCAGTTTGAAGGTTCATGACATGACCCTGCATATCGCCATGCTGGATTCCGGTGCGTCGCACAACCTCATGCCAAAAATGATCATGGATGAACTGGGTTTGGATATCACTAGACCCTACAAGGACCTTTTCTTCTTTGATTCGAGGAAATTCAAGTGCTTGGGTCTCATGTGTCATTGGCCCAAATTCCTTCAAAGAACATGGTTATGGATGTGGTCGTGGCAGACATACCCCCTAAGTTTGGCATGATTCTATCTAGATCATGGGCTGGGAGGTTGAAGGGGACCCTACAAATAGACATGTCATATGCCACCATTCCTATCTTTGGCCAGGACAGACGGTTGTACAGGGAACTAATGCTGAAATACATGCTAAGCAACAAAATGCAGCCAAACAACAACCCCATATTTGACATTGAGGTTGGTTATTCTATTTTCTACAATGATTTGAGTTTCGAACAGGAAGAGATGACAACCATCATGACAGTCGATGAGGAAACTGCGCAGAAAGAAATAGAGTGCACTGACCTAAAAGACTGCACGAAAAATGAGATATGGAACATGAGTTTCAATGGCGCTGTTAGAAAGGAAGGAGTAGGTGTCGGCATATGGGTAAGCCCCCCTAAAGTGGGCACAAAGATGCACTCATACAAGCTCGCGTTTGAATTCACAAACAACATGACTGAGTATGAGGCATTGATTCTGGGCCTTAAGGTGTTGAAAGAATTAGGCACAAAGAGAATAGAAGTGCGCGAAGACTCTGAACTGGTCATAAACCAGGTTAAAGGCATATATCAAACAAAGAACCCCAGGCTGATAGTGTACATAAATTTGGTGTTGGACCTTCGCGAGGAATTTTTAGAGTATGACATATTTGCTATCCCAAGGGAGAAAAATCAAATCTCCGATGCGTTGGCCACCTTGGCCTCGGTTTTTAAAATCCCCATCTTCCCAAACAAAAATACGAGATTGAATTCAAACACAGGATGATAGTGCCTGATAATATAAAATACTGACAGGTCTTTGAGGATGAAAAGTAGGTAGAAAGATTTCTTTAGAGGAGCGACGAGTTCGCTAACACAAACATTGCTAACAAATGCTGCTATGACGAAGATGGGAGCGCGGATGCACGCAGTAATGACGACCATTTCCAGAAACAGATTGCAGGAAGGGACATAATACAATTGAAAAATAATATCATTCTAAAGGGGTTAGTGTCATTGGAAAAGATTTTTGACGAAAATGACATGGCTAAAAATCCCAAGATCACTGCAAGCGAAGAGGACGTGGAAGACTGCAACATCGGGACTGAGGAGAACCCGAAAATGATAAAATTATCAAAAACATTCAGTCCATAGGTCGGGTAAGACTACGTCAATCTCATGAATGATTTCCCAGACGTTTTCGTATGGAGCTATGATGATTTGAAGGTGTATGAAACTGAAGTAATCCAATATGTCATCCCTCTTAAAGAATATCAGAAGTCGTTCAAACAAAAGCTGTGACGGATAAATCCCCTGCTACTTCCGTGATCGAGAAGGAAGTAAAGAAACTGTTTGAAGCTAAGATTATCATTTCTTTAAGCTTCTTGAAATGGGTAGCTAATTTGGTACTTGTAAGAAAGAAGAGCGGTGAGATAAGATTGTGTGTGGACTTTCAAAACTTGAAGAAAGTGTCCCTAAAGGACCACCACCCTCTCCCTAAAATGGACAATATCCTGCAAAAGGTGGTGGGGTCCTAGAAGATGTACATGCTGGACAATTTTTTGGGGTATAATCAGATCATGGTCCACTCAGACGACAGAGAAAAATAAACTTTCACAACTCCATGGGGAACGTTCATGTACGCCAAGATGCCCTTTGAACTGATGAATGCTAGAGCTACTTTCCAAAGGTGATGGATATCGCTTTTGCCGACGAAAAGGAAAATTTCATTATGATCTATTTGCACGACATCATGGTATACTCTACCTCCGACGAAAAACACCTCGAGCATCTGAAGAAAGTTTTCCAGAAGTGAAGGAAGTTTGACATATCCCTGAATCCAAAGAAAGCACATTTAGGGGTAGAATAAGGGAAGCTGTTGGGACATATTATCTCGAAGGAAGGCATCAAGATAGACCCCAGTTGGGTTGAAGGAATATTGTAAATCGATACTCTGTACAGTAAAAAATAAGTGCAATCCTTCCTAGGAAAAGTAAACTTCTTGAGGAGATTCATCCCAAACCTGACAGAGATCATAAAGCATATAACCTTCATGCTCAGGAAGGGAAATGCGATCAAGTGGAACGTAGAGGCCAAGAAATATTTCGAAGATATCAAAGTGGTGTTGAATAGATCCCATGTTCAGCCAGTCCAGACTTCATGGATGATTTCATCATGTTTTGATTCGCCTCAGAGTACACTATTTCCGGCGTGCTGTTGCAGAAAGACGAGCATAACTTTGAGAAATTGTTGAAGGAAAATCTCCCTGCGGACAGGTAGATCTCCTCTTGAGAGCTAGACTCTTAACTCTTAAGACAAAAGATTCTTATCATGGACACTGATTTCCTTTTATATCTAGATAAACTAATGTGTGAGGAGGAAGGAGGAAAGAAGTACCTTCTACTGGTGTTTGTCCCTTCACGGTTTGAATTGAGCTCCAATCTTGCGCTCCTCGATAAGCCTTGTAGACAAACAAAGATACAACTACTTTCTACTCTATTGAGATTAGTTTGAAATAGACCTATCCATTAGAGACAAGTTCATGTGAGATTAAACACAAACTATAAATAAACAAGCCAAGCATATCATATTAATGAGAACAACAACGAAGGAAACTTACAACCATAGATGCGAGTGCATCAGATTCATCAAGTCCTCCTTGTCTAACGCTTGCTTCAAAAGACCCATGATTAGAATGACAATATCTTCACTAATTATTCTCCTCCACTTCACTGTGTGTTTCCTATGAGATCATAGGTTTCATGCCTCCAAATCCTTCCTCTTTTCACCATGAGAGGGCTTGCTTATATAGGTTTAGAGAGGCCCAACCACTAGAGATATCTTTGGGGTAAGTTGAGGATTTTCCTCCTTCAATTAGGGAGCTTCCCTAAGATCATGGATTGACTAAGGATTTGAATCCAACTGCCTTCAAAGATTGAAGGGATATTTCCCTCATTCTTCTCAACAAACCAACTGTTGCCCAGAATAGGTAGCGCTCCTCCAAAAGGGTAGTCAGAGCATTATAACGCTCCCTAGTAATGTATAGGGGGGCGCCAACACTCCCAACAGCAACAACGCTCCTCCAAAATGGCATACAGAGTGTTATAATGCTCCCAGATAGTCTATAGGGGGGCACCAACACTCCTGAGAGAGGTATAGGGGAGCGTTCTCCTCTAAAAACTCAATTTTAGTGGTTGTTTCAAATGGCAAGAGGTTCATAAACCCAGTTAAGCATTCCTCTTCTTCCAAATCAAGTGTTTGTGGTGTTTCAAGTGTCTTTATAATGTTTTTATAGGTACGTCATAGGCATTATGGTAGTATGCTTTCTTGACACTTGCGACACTTGCGAGCAAAATGTGACACTTGTGACACTTGTAATGACGACACTTGCGACACTATCAAAGTGAGTAATTTTGATGTGTAACAGATTGCCCCCCAAAGTATGAAGTTAGAAGATGAGAAATGATAACTGAAATTCTTTGTAGACTTTTAAGCAAGGGTATAGATGCAGAGAACCTGATAGAAGATGCACACAAACATCCAACAAACATTATGACATGTTTCAAACCCAAGGCAGACATACCTATGCTTGGGTGATAAAGAATTGCAAGGTATGGCCGCCATAAAATACACTGCGGATCCATAATTATATTGATAAAAAGGTATAGCCACCGAAAATACACTATGTATCTATACTCCCATGACCTGAACTGATCGTAGCCATGAAGAATACACAGTGGATCTACGAGATGACAAGACATAGCCACGACCAATGCAAAGTGGATCTATGTAACAATATATGTGTCATTGTTCAAAAGAAATTCTTGCGCAACCTGGGCAAAGTACATATTAGAGTGATCACTCAACCTACGGTCTTCTTACCGATCCTGATGTAGTATGAATATAACCATGTGAATAGATGTACTGATGTCGAACATGGCATAAACCACTTGATTAACAGTCAATGATGTAAACCGTTAACAAGTGCGAGGGAAATCATCATTAATGTCAATGATTCCCATGGTACCCTAGTACATTCCAACGAATGTGAATGGATGAGATGAAGTCGAACATCTGTGGAATCATCCGATCAGAGGTCAATGATGTAAAACCATTGTCGAATGTGAGGAGGCCTTCCATTGAGGTGTGCAGGTCCCAAAGTACTAACTGGTTACTAAGTCTAGTCCCTGGATAATGTGTTGAAGTCGACAGGAATAGACTCATCGAAGGAGGGCCTTGATGTACCCCCAATCAATGACACAAAACATACATAGAGATGTAATTGGTAGATCAAATGAACATGGATTGATGTGAGTATTGAGACAAGATATTTGTGATGGCTGACTCTCGAGGCAGATACTTCCCTTGAACACTGAAGGAACAACAACATAAACATGACAAGGACCAAAACATGATGATGCAATGGATACTGTGACTTTCGTCGGGTGACCCAAAGGAGTAAGGAAAACTCAGAGGATTGGTTCAGTGAAGAGGTTCAATGGATTAAGATGTGCACAAAGACAAAGTGCCGTGTTCAAGGGCAACTCTAAGAGTTACTTGGTAATGTTCTCAAAAACTGCTTGGCTTGCTTCCTTCAATTTTCCCCCCCATCCAGATAGATGAGTACCTCTTTTTAATTTAATGATCTCGAGGAGGGTAACACATGATCGATATAACTTACCTTCGGTAAGTCCCTCTTCCCTTTTAACGAACTAGAAGAAGTAAGATTTTAGTCCTGTATGGGCCTGTCGATGTTTGTTTAACGAGTCCAAAGACAGAAAAATTGAAGGTTTTTCATGATTATAGAGTCTGGAAAAACACTTAAAAGAGAACTCTCTCATTTCCTTTTTTGTAAAGTAGTCTGATGAGACCGAAAAAGAGATAAACTATCACTCAAAAAACATTTTCTTTGAATGCTTTAACGAGCGTGAAGAGAACAAGGTCGCTCGACAATATTTTCATGTTTAGAGAGTCTGAAAAGAACTTAAAGGTGACTCCAAATTTTTTCCTTTTTCGTAATGTTAGTCTCGCGAGGACGAAAAATAGATAAATTATCACCCAAAATATGCCCTTTCAAACCTTTTAATGAGTGGGAAAGGAAGCAAGATCACTCGGTGATCTTTTCATGTTTAGAGAGTCTGAAAAGAGCTTAAAGGAGACTCCACGTGGTTCCTTTTTCTTGTATCCATACAGGTCCGAAAAAGAGATAAAAGTTTACCCGGATGCATTCTCATGTATTTTCGAGCATGAGAAAGAACAAAGACTAAGCTCGGTATGCCCTCAGCATGAAAGCTAGTGGCTTAACTCCAGAATGATCAACAAAGGCTGGAGACATGCCCTCCAAGCTTCAATTCATTCACTGATTTTGAGGTTGTCACCAATTTCTCTAGTATATGAGAAAAAGGAGAAGGGTGGATGAAAAAAAGGTTTAAGAGAGGTGACTGTTTCATTTTTTAATGAGCTTGACATAGGAAAAGAACTATGCTCAGGGCCTCTGTTTCATTTTTTAACGAGCTTGCTACAGAGAAGAGAAACTATGCTCGTGGTTTCGTCCGGATCATGGCTCCCAAGAGGATAATGCTTTGGAAAGGTACCATGTCAAAGGATAAAACACGGTCATGGCCTCCAGGAGATATTCCCTGGATGGAAGATAATCACTCAAGAAGGAACACATATCGAGGGTCGCGATAGGAGTAAGGAGATCAGGCTCCAATAATCCTATCGAATAAATCACCATGTCCACTACCGGATCCAAATCGTCAGAAGTTGAAATCATGGGAGATGATGAAAAATCAACACCAGGAGGGGAGATAGATTGTATATCTGCCTGAATTTCTTCACGAGGGGGAAGAAAAGAGGACCAGTGACGGTTATTATCATGAGGTAACTTGTCAATGCGAAACATTTATGGAATAGATTCATTAAAAGGAAAAATTGGGGAAATGCAGTCGATTGTCGACGACAAGGAACTCAATCGTGATTGCATCGAGGAACTGTCAGGCGCCAATAGATGTTGGTCATCCGATGAGGGAGAAGCGGATTGGATAGAAATGTATGATGGTTCGACTGGACCAAGTGGCACGGTGTCACCTAGTGCATCGAATTCCAATGGACAAGATACAATCCAAGGGTTAGATGATTCCAAAGATTGATAACCCACGGTCGAAATCATATCGATGGTGGCAATATGATGTGTAGTCGGTGGAAGTCGTGTAGGGAAGGTACCCATGAGGATAGAATATTTCAGTAATCCAACACCAACTCTTTCATACGTGATCATGTGGTCTCCCAAGAAAGGAATATTGTTGGTAGCGAGAACGTGAGCAACAGTCGTGCAGAAATCCAACTGATCAACAGTGACAATTTTTCCCTGATGAGGAAATTGGACACATCAAAAAAATGATGAGGCAATGACAGTCATAGCATAAAACCAACTTCTTCCAAGTAACAAGTTGTAATTGAGGGGAGCATCGACCACCTCGACATCAACAGTAATAGTTTCACCACCCAATTGGATGGGCAGGGACTGTAAAATCCCATGGGGATAAAAACCTTGCCCATCGAAGGCACGTAACATCGTTGGGGATTTGTTGAGTGATGGTGATTTTAAACCTTTCCAACACGCCAAAGACATGACACAAGTCGAGGCTCCCTCATCCAGAATAGTTCGGTGGATTTGTTGATTGTGAAAAACAACATCAACTTGGAAAGCAAGTTGGTGGGAGAGTCGAGACGCATAATTGTCCAGGTTAAACATGATCTGATTGGACGACTCAAGATCAACAGTGCCAAGAGTGGCCAAGAGCGTTCTACATTGACTGGGGAAGTGCTTTAGAACTTCTAATGTAGACATAGCACACGGTACTTGAGCCAAATCTTCAACAATGTTGTAGTTCTGGGTGACACGTGAACTAAGATTAAAGGTAGATTTGTGAACAATGCTCTTAGGAGGGCGTAAGATAGAGTCGAACGTGGGTTTCTCAATCTGGAGTGGTCCAGATGGAGGATTAACCGATGGAAGACTAATGGAGGATGATGATGGATCCGGTAAAGTACCGATACTATTAGTGTCTTTTCCTTTGTCAGGGTTACCTGGTGTGTCATATGTCTTAGAGTGAGTGGTCAAATTGATTCCATTAAACATATAAATATGTGCGCTCGACGAGGCTTCATCATTAGGATGGCTAGAACTGCCCCCAGGAGAGGGGCTTTCAACAACCATGGATTGCTGCCGTGGAAAAGGCTGAGTAAGCACAACAGGTTGTGACTTTCCATGGAAAATTTTGGCCACTTCATTGCGAAGTGGACAGTCTCGAGTGTAGTGATTGTCACCACAAATGATACACGAGAATTTCAGTTTCCATTGTGGTTTCTTTTCGGTAGCAGGTGTTTGATTTTTTGGTTGTTCATTATTATTTTTTGATTTAGTCTTTGTCGTCTTCTTACCTCCAGATTGTTATGAAGGGGTAGATTGAACTACATTCACCTCAGAGATATGAGTTTGGGGGGAGGTAGAAGAGAGTGTGGTTGATTGGGAAAAATATTGAGTTTTGATGGAACCGATAACACCATTCGCATGAGATGAGGATGATGGTTTAGATGGATTGGTATTATCTCGAGCAAAATTCGAAAGCAAATCATACAAAGTACCAGATTGGGAATAAACCAAATCTAAGTACTGACCCGAGTGATGGCTTGTTCCTCAGTGACCGCACCACCCATAGCGACATCGTGAGCGATTGGGGGTAACCGTGATTTAGTAAACCATTCCACCAATAGTATGTCAGGAATGACTGCCTTGATCATCCTTCATCGTCACCTCCACTCATGAATATGGTTAGAGATATGCACATAGTTAGTTTGAAGAAGGGAGTTCAAGAGTTCAGTACCTGTCTCGTAGCGAATAGGCAGTTGAAAGTGCGTGAGGAAAGAAATGGCAAGGGAATTGAAATCATGAAAAGAAGCACTTGGTAGTTCAATATACCACTTTGTTGCCGAACCGGTAAGTATTCACTGGAAAAGACGCAAATGTACAAAATCATCCATGAGGGAGTTTGATGAACACCACAAATGGAAAGTCATCACATGGTTGTTCGGATCTTCGCCAATGTTTCCATCAAATTTTAGAATATCAGAAGGAAGTTTAGCTGGAATGACTGGCCAAATTGGTGAATGAAAAATATGATCATTAGTTAACCGAGACAAGTCTGGGAGATCCAGAGTCGTAAGGAAAGGTAGCTGTTGGTTAATTTGCGAATGATACTGGTGCGACATAGGGACACCAGTAGGACCATAAACTAGGTTAGGTGGATAGTTGTAACCAGTAGGTCCCCCTATATACGGTTGTTGCTGGCTAGGATAAATAGGATTTGATGATGGATGAGAAACATTTTCATAACCCGGTGGGTTCTGAGCATTATAGGCCGGGTGATTTTCTTGCCTATGAGGAGGATAAACATTTTTCCCTTGAGAATGGTAAGGAGTAGATCCTGGAGGTGGATACATATTAGACCCATGAGGAGGATAAGACTCTGGTCCCAGAGAACTCCAGGTGGTGTTTGTGATGCCACCTGGATAAGATTGTCCGTAAGATGTTCCGAAAGGAACAAGATTTGATACTCCTCCTAGTAGATTATGAGATGAGTGCCCCCCAAAGTGGGGTTGAATGAAAGTGCCTCCTAAAGATACTCCCCAGGATTGTGAAGGGTTTCCAGCAAACGAGGGTTTCCCCCCTGCCAGCAGTGGATTTACGACTAGGGTATGACTGGAAAACGAAGGTTTCCCTCCAGGAGGAGCATAAAAAGGGGGTTGTCCCCCGGGAGGGGTAGGCCCGCAATGGAAAGGTAGTCCTCCAGGAGGAAAAGGTTCGTTGGATGGTGGTTTCCTTCCAGCTGGTTGTGTTTGGCCAGCAAGGGTCTGCGTTCTCCAGTGAGAAGATGTCCTAGCAGGATTGTGTGGAACATGTGGGCCTGTAGAGTAAAAGCTTGTAGAAATGGGGGTAGAGATTGAAGTGCTTTGGAGATGAGTAGAGGTGATGAGTCCAGCATTAGGATGGACTTGTGCTGGTGTAACATTAGGGTTAATAACCTGATCAACTGGGTGATTCATGGTTTGACCGGATGGTCCTGTTTCACTAGGAGGGTCATGAGGTTGAAAGGGTTGTTGGAAGGATTCGAAATGTTCATAGAGATCACGTCCTGATGAAGTCCTCCATACAGAACGAGCAGGTGTGGGATTGGTATCTACTGCGGTGCTAGGAAGAACATGAGTCCTATACTCGTCACCAAAGATTGGTTCCGTGGATCCCATATATGTTTCGGTAAAGATCCTCTCTGGTAATCGTGGGATCTCTTTGTCTATGATGTTCCGAAGGGAGTCTAAATGAACCAAAAGTGGTTCGAGAGGAGTTACCAACACAGATGTAGTTGGATTTTCAACCGTGACCAAAGCACCTTCTGAGTTATCTAATGGAGGAGAAATATCACTTCCAACGTTAGATTGATTTTCTACCTCTCTACGGTAGTTGTCTTCTAGAGGGTTAGGAGGCATGGATTGATAGCCTTCCAAAGGCATCCCTTGCATCCTATGTGATCGGTGAAGACCTTTATCATCTACAGGATCAATTGTGGAGGATAACATAACACACTGAAAAACTAGGGCCAACTAACAAAAAGAAACAACATACGCTAATAAAATCTAGGAATCAACCAAGCAAACAAAACTTCTCTCGATGATTGTACTAGTTGGTGATGAAATCCAACATTGCACGATCAAGTTGAGAAGGGGCTAGGATATGGTGGATTAGTTACAATGACGACCTGCTTAACGGACTTTCACCTTGGTGCAAGCTTCCACGCAGTAATTATGGATTTACCCTCCAAGGAGCCCAAGTGAGTTTGACCAATGTCTATTCCAGGTACAATGAGACTTCCCTTCACCGTCACCTTGTGTAAGTACCTAAAGATTATGGCAACTAAAGACACCAATTCGCAGTGAGTCCCTGGGCGGGTACAATCGATAGTCTGATCCAAAATGTATGGACAGGATAACAAGTCTAAAATAAACTCAAGAGGCTCCCGCACATAATCGTGGGTATACCTTCAAGTGACCCCCAATATATGATCCGACCACTACAAACAATTGAACCACAGAGGGATAATCTCCATAATTTGCCCGAATGCGACCTCGTGCGTAACCCTTGTGTGAGAGGGGGATTCTAGAAAACCAATATGACAATTGGATTTGACTCTCCCTAGCTCAGGATGCTAATGTTTGGTTCGAAAATTTTGGAGAGTTTTACTCATAGCCTAATCCAAAGTGCTAACCCTAGTCTACTGTTGGTGGAAGATCCTAAAAATAAAAAGCTCTAGATAATTTTTAATTAGTGTTCGTTTTACAACTGTTCTTTACTCAAAGGGTGTATGAAAGTGAAACTGATGGAATGATGACTCAATTCCCAAAAAGTTGCATAAAATATGATAAGCAATCATTTCTTTTCAATGAATGCCTATTTAAGGGAAAGAGAAAGAGTCATTTTCACTATCAAACACTAATATGAAATATGCTCAATCAATCGGTTTTCAATCGAATTCGATGCAATGCTAAAACATTTCAGAAATGCCTTCTAATATGCAAACCAATCACTAAAATGTATCTTTTGTCGTTTGTATGTGAATGATGATTAATTCAATGCAAAGACTTCTCCTGCTAACTACCCTTTTAGATCAAGGAGATTTGGACAAGTATGAGCATATTTCGCACAAACATCACACACCCTCTTGCTATGATGGAAACAAGAAGCAAACAGAAAACAAAAGATAACAAAGAAAAATAAAACAATTCACACAAAAGAGAGATGTTTAAGAATGATGACCTCAAAAAACCAAATGAGATGATTCAAAGATTGTTGATGCCCTTCACCAGAGTTCCCGCTCAGTTGGATAGGAGAGAAGAAAGCAGTGGATTGATTCCAAGTTCTCAACAACAGAAAATCTTAAAATGAAGAAGAATTCCTCAAAATATGAACAACAAAATTCTTATTCCTCATAAGGAAGGGTGTCAAAGTTCAAAAGGAAGAAGCATTGAATCACAAAGAAGCTTAGTAAGTGAAAAAACAGGGTCTGGACCTCATAAAAGACAAATTTGGAAGGTATTTTTGCAAAGGAGAGGCTGACGCTCTAGTGTAAGGGACACCAGAGAATTATAAAGATATTTTTAAGACCTTTAGGGAGTGCTGGCGCTGGGCTAACATAGGCATAGGGGCACCAGGCTTCAAAAACTCAGAAAATTGTCCAAAAACCTAAAATTTCAGTCAATTTTTTTGTCAATCAAGATGCATGTGATGGACTAAGGATTCAATCAGCAGGTGAAATTAGACATACAGGGTGAACACGGCCTAAAATAACAAAGGTTAAGACAAGGTCTATGAGGAAGAACAAAACTGAAAAGTTTCGATTCGTCCCCAGTGGAGTAGCCAATTTCTGTTGAAGGAAAATCTCCCTGCGGACAGGTAGATCTCCTCTTGAGAGCTAGACTCTTAAATCTTAAGACATAAGATGCTTATCATGGACACTGACTTCCTTTTAGATCTAGATAAACTAATGTGTGAGGAGGAAGGAAGAAAGAAGTACCTTCTACCGGTGTTTGTCCCTGCACGGTCTGAATTGAGCTCCAATCTTGCGCTCCTCGATAAACCCTGTAGACAAACAAAGATACAACCACTTCCTACTCTATTGAGATTAGATTGAAATCGAACTATCTATTAGAGACAAGTTCATCTAAGATTAAACACAAACTAGAAAGAAATAGGCCAAGCATATCATATTAATGAGAACAACAAGAAAGAATCTTACAACCGTAGATGTGAGTGCAACAACTTCATCAAGTCTTCCTTGTCTAACCCTTGCTTCAAAAGACCCACGATTAGAATGACAATATCTTCACTGATTATTCTCCTCCACTTCACTATGTGTTTCCTATGAGATCATAGGTTTCATGCCTCCAAATCCTTCCTCTTTTCACCATGAGAGGGCCTTCTTATATAGGTTTAGAGAGGCCCAACCACTAGAGATATCTTTGGGGTAAGTTGAGGATTTTCCTCCTTCAGTTAGGGATCTTCCCTAAGATCATGGATTGACTAAGGATTTGAATCCATCTTCCTTCAAAGATTGAAGGGATCTTTCCCTCATTCTTCTCAACAAACCAACTGTTGCCCATAATAGGTAGCGCTCCTCCAAAAGGGTAGTCAGAGCGTTATAACGCTCCCTAGTAATGTATAGGGGGGTGCAAACACTCCCAATAGCAGCAACACTCCTCCAAAATGGCAGACAAAGTGATATAATTCTCCCAGATATTCTATAGGGGGGTCCCAACACTCTTGAGAGAGGTATAGGGGAGCGTTCTCCTCTAAAAACTCAATTTTAGTGGTTCTTTCAAATGGCAAGAGGTTCATAAACCCAGTTAACCATTCCTCTTCTTCCAAATCAAATGTTTGAGGTGTTTCAAGTGTCTTTATGATGTCATTATAGGTACGTCATAGGTATTATGGAAGTATGCTTTCCTGACACTTGCGACACTTGCGAGACTTGTAATGACGACACTTGCGACACTATCGAAGTGAGTAATTTTTATGTGTAACAGAAACTTATAGCTTATTTTAGCAGGACGCTGAGGGATGCTCCACTAAGGTACGACATTATGGAAAAAAAATCATGTGCCTTAGTTAAATCCCTGAAGGAGTTCATGATGTATATATTTCACTCCCATGTCATTGCTTATGTGCCCAACAACTGAGTAAACGATATCCTGACTCAACTTGACCCTGAAGGGAGAAGAGGCAAGTGGATAGCGGCCATGCTGGAATACGATCTTGAGATCAAGCCTACAAAACTAATTAAGGGTTAGGGCCTCACGAAGCTAATGGCGCAGTCAGACTACGACGTTCTGGGAATAAATTTCATTGCTGATCTTTTAGAGAGCCCTCAAGAAGAAATGACTGCGCAGGTGTCCTAGGAGTTCATCGATTCACCATGGTATGAAGATATCATCTATGTGTTTAATAATCTTCAGGCCCCTCTGGACGTAAGTAAGACTAAGGCCATATTTCTCAAGATTAAAGAGATGAATTTTTGCGTCCTAGACAACTCACTCTACTAGAAATATCCTGGGGGAATGTGGCTGAGCTATTTTTTGGAGAATGATGCGAAACGAGCCACAAAATAATTTCACAAGGGAGACTACGTGGGACACCATTACTGGAAAACCACCGCACATAAAATCCTCAGGGCGGTTTACTATTGGCCTACAATCTTCTCATACGTGTACAAAGAACTCTCCAACTGCCACAAATGTCAGATTTTCGATAGGAGAAGAAAGCTACAACCCCTACCACTAAAGACGATCTCAGTTGAGGCACCGTTCATGCAGTGGAGTTTGTATTTCATAGGGGAAATAAATCCGCCATCCTTGACGCAACACAAATGGATACTCATGACCACCGACTAATTCACAAAATGGATAGAAGCGATCCACACGAAGCAAGCTACCGACGCAGTCATCATCCAATTCATGGAGACAAACATTTTGTTGAGGTTCGAATGCCCCGTCAATATCATAACAGACAATGTGGTTGCATTCAAGTCTAAGAGGATTGAAAAGTCTTGTCAATATTACAATATAACCCTGGGGCATTCTACGATGTACTACCCACAAGAAATTGGGTTAGTGGAATCCTCGAATAAAATCCTAGCCCGGATCATCAAAAGGCTCCTGCAAGACAATAACAAATCCTGGGATAACAAGATTATCAATGCGCTGTGGGTAGATCAGGTTACCACCAAGAAGTCCATCTCAACATCGCCTTTCCAGATTGTATACGGTGCATACACAATTTTCCCTACCACACTGGGGTTTCCAGTCAGAAAGTTGTTGAAAGAGCAGGAGGCCAAGCCAAATGACACACATCGAAGAATAAATCAGTTGGTTCACACACATGAGATGAGGGAACAAGTGTACAATCGATCACATCTCCACGAGGAAAAGATGAAGAAATCCTTTGAAAAGCATTCCAAGCCAGAGGATTTCCGGTTGGGTGATCTAGTGTTGATATGGGACGAGAGAAATGAGGAAAAAGGAAAGCACAAAAATTTTGAGAACCTGTGGATGGGTCCATTAAGAATCGGTGTGTATCGCAGAAATAATGCTTATTTTCTGGAAGAACTGAATGGGGAGTGCGTTGGTTGGGGGCCTATAAACGATAAGTTCCTGAAGCATTATTTGATGAAATAAATTTCGTTTAAGTCATTGGTCATTGTAAATAGTCTTTTTTTTGTGTGTCAAGTCAGTAGGTCAACAAAAAATTGAATCCCGAAGTGAAGGCCCTGAGTTTTATGCTGAGTCTTTTAGAAACTACATCGATAGGTTTAGGTTGCTTCCTGTTTTTCATGTTGCAATGTCAAAGTGTAGAAATAAGGCCCAATGGTCAGGCACCTGGTCTATTGTTGTTTTCTACCTCGCACGGAGGATAACATCCCCATTGGAGCCAACTGTTAGCGCCGCCATTTTTCTTTCAGTTAGAGTCAGTTTTATGTCGGGCTATGGCCCATGTGTCCAAACATGTGAAGTCATGCATGTAACAGTGAAGGGGTTGAAGTCAGCAAGTGGTTGGTTGGCCCTTGGAAGCGAGAAGGGATGTCAGAGTTGAAACATGCATAAATGGTATGGGTATGTTGTTCCCAAAGAGTCGGGTCCTATTAAAAAGTAGCTTCTACATGCCCTAAGTTGAGTCAAGTAGTTAATGGAAGTCATGTTGGCAAGCGCATAAACTATTATCAACTCATTATGAAGGCCAAGGGAATGAAAAATCACGACGTTCACATAATGTATGCCTACAACCCTTATCACATGTACCTTACACGTGGGGATGTGCCATGGAAAATGTGCAATTCGATTCAAAACATCTAGTCACCATGAATTCACTTTTCCTTGGCATGATTCTTCCTTCCATCTGATTTGTTATAAATCCCAGAGCTCCTGCACCCATGTTATTCATGAAATCAGATCTAGGCTATGTCTGTAAGTTTTCTCGTAGGCCTAGGTCAATTTAATTCTCCATCTTAGGCATTCGTCGGAGCCACTGTGCGCAGTATAAACACTGGTCGTGCCATGGTGACCTCTCAAAGCATAAAGAAGGGAGTGCGAAGTGGCAGAATCGCTAGAACTGAACCCCAAAGTGATTGGGATTCATTCTCCCTCACAACAAGCATCCCCGAGGATAAAAGAGGGATTTTTCCTTTACCCACGGGAATGATGAAATCACACCACACAGAACTTGGAGTGGAAGGAACTACATAGGAAAGAAGGATAGTGGAAGCCCTGTCTCCCCAACAACGGATACCTCGGAGAAGGGGTAGACCAAGGAAGAACAAGGAAGTCTGGGAAAATCGAATCTTAGATGAGCCACATGCATGACCAATCGCTAAACAATTACTTATGTGCACCATCCGTCTGGATCCTTTGGAAGGTACCAACCAAGAAAGTGGGAGCATAATGCGGAGGATGGATGTCATGGGTGAAAATAGTCAAGAGACATCTCAACAACTGAAGCAAGCAAAACTAGCCATTGCTGAAATGTACCAAGAGAACAGAGAGTTGAGACAATAGCTAGAGACAAAGACCACAGAAGCATCAATAGCATAAGGTAATGAAGGGAATGTGACATGTCTAAAAGGATAGCTTAGAGAGGCGTAGGATATGATTGTACGGCTGCACGAAGCTCAACGGATGGCAGAATAAAGGTATGCCAAACACTCCAGAGAATGTGAAGTGACCGAAGAGATAGCCCATGTAGCTCTCACCAGTGAGAAAAAGAAATAATATTAGCCGATTCCGTTCCTGTATTCGCAAACAGAAGGAAAGTCTTCACAATTTTGAAGGAGACATCGCCTAGGAAATTTCGCCATTTTAATAACGACCGTGACTATCTACAACCACTTGCCACACACACTTCCCCCAAAAAATGAATGCACGACAGAAAATCAAAGTTGTTACAACAGACAACGAGAATCTGATAGACACTTGTCCATCCAGATACCTAATCGACAATCGAATCCCCGTGGCGGATTACAACGATCATGATGTAGCCATAAGTATCTTTTGTCTATTTTTGGAAAAAGTCATGCGAAGAGTTTTGTAACACAGAAGAATCATTTCCCTAGTTTGTATAGATAGCAGTTAGAAGAGAAGGGTAGCCCAAGCGATGCCCTCATATATATATTTGATATTTTCGATGTAAGATGGGTTGGTTGGAAAAATTGGTATAGACAGTAGCTATTGTATGTAATTCAAGTTCGACTGAAACTTAATGCAAAAAGTATTGTAACTTTGATGAAAAGATTCTAATTGTAGCAATTGGATGTATTGTTTTCCCTTTCTTGCGTATGTGCTTCCTGTTATCTTTATTCATATATTTTTCTGTCTAATTCAGAACAAATTTTCGAACCTGTGGATTCGTTTCACAACTCCCCTTGTTCGTGCCATTTAGACAAAACATTTTTCTTCTAAAAGTTAACTCCAATTTCACTCGCTGCGGTGCTCCGAGTTCCTTCCTGTAATTTCTCTCTTCCACACATTACTATTTTGCATTGAAGACCGTTGCTCGCTTAGCCTTTGTCCTCTCAAAGTTCAGTCACTGATTCATTTGTTTCTGTTTTTTCCTTGAATCGACTCCATAGCCCAAAGTCTTATTTTCTTGTGCCAATATAACCATAACCCATTATATCAAAGGTGTTAAATCTAGCCAGTGCTTCAAATCCATATCCCACGCAGAGACAAAGTCTCCCGAGAGAGCCCTCTCAAGGTCCAAAAGGCTAGTTTTAGGCCTCAAAGTTGGTTGAAAAAGTTACCTTCGTCATCTGTTTATCAGTCGAATAGATTTATGGAGTGATAACAGGAGGAATGGAAAAAATCCTCACTCAAGCATTTTTGAATCTCATTAGTCTAGGTGAGATAGACAAGATTATAACCCTGAGCTTATATCCTATCAAAAATCTCAATCAGACCTCAAGAAATAGATTCTTGGATCTTGTTATTATAGGATTTGTACTTTGTTAGAGATTATTTTTGTCTTAGGCACAAAGCACCCAGGTCTGCAGAATGACCGGGAAACACCCAAGCGCAATAGCGGAAGGATCTCCTTTCTGGTTATGAGTCAAGCGAGCAGGAAATGTTTTTCTGTCGACAGCTGAGATCCATCCACGAAGCAAATCAATGGTCATCGGGATCTCGGGGCTACCAAGCTACCCGACATATATCTCCAAGGAAAGATCCTATATTTCAAGGTTGAATTTGGGTCGTCCGATCCAGTAACGCGTGGCGCAGGATCTAGTCGCACCGGCATATCGGAATTTGAGAGTTCAAGGGGTAAAATTCCCTGTCTCTTCGCTTTTTGAAACCCCGAACCCTGAAATGCCAATAAGAACCCTTCAAGGCCTGGCCCACTGTCCTAGCGCCAATTCACATCAAGCGAGCCTAAGAACGAGTGCGGTCCCCTGTTAAGCGGAGAGTGCTACCTCGACCGGTCATCTTAAGGACACGCGGCACACATCCGTGCCATTTCGGCATTCAGGAGTTCGTGGGGTGAAGGGTTTATGTCTTTGAACATCATGAAACCGTGAACCCCGACAGCGCCGAAAACGCCGAAACTGGGGCCCGTGACACCACGAAGCATTTTCAGCCGTCCATCTAAAGGGAACACCTGGCAACAAATTGGGCCGTCTCGACGTTTCGCCCATCGCGACTCCAATTCACAAAGGGCAGCTCCGTTATGTTCCGATGCACGAGATGCCGGGAGAGTCCCTGGCCCGGGCCCACGACAGCGTCAGGTGAGTTCGAAACCATCAGATCCCAGAGGGACGCATGGCACCAGATTGAGCCGTCTCAGCGTTTTGCTCATCGCGATTTCAAATTTCAGGAATAGTTCCTTCCCATTCATGAACGCCGAAAGCGCATTGGGAATAAGCACATGGTCACAGTCCATGGTCACTTGGGGAGAGGAAGGAGCTGCATAAGGAAGGCCAAAGGCGCCGAGTTCAGTTGCAGAGGGGATCATCGTGATCTCTAGGCATCATCGGACCCGATCTTAATACTGTTCTAGCATTGAAGTAAATGAAGGCAAGAGCGGGTGGTTGAAACCTCCTTTCGTTCATTAAGTGAGGGGAATGTAGGGTCTGACGAGACGCTTGCTCACAGAGGTCCTATGCACCGATTTTCTCAAAGAAGCCATGCCGAAGTCCTCAACTTGGCAGAGAGGTCTGCGCCATCTAGCCGAGCACTTCATGGCTCAACTACCCTCCTTACAGGAGCCATGCATAGTTAAGGTGGCATTTAAAGAAATATATTAGTACGAGTTTGACTGAAGGGACACCAAGATTTGGGTGACTGGACATGCCTCTGTGAGGTGATTTTTCCTGAGTATATAGACTCAGTCTTTGTATTTTGGGTAGGCATCGATGGTAGAGCAGAGCTCCCTACTGTAAAGTTTTAACAGATATTCTAGTTTGCTGGTTATGCATCTGTATATGAGATATCTTGTTTTATGACAGACAGTTTTTCTTACTCCATCTAATTTTCACCTCATGCTAAGAGAGTTCGTGATTGACTGATTCACACGAGTTATTGCAGTTATGTTATGATAAAAGATTTATCGTTGCATTATTGCATTCTCTGGCTTTTGCGTTTGGACGTCTTCTTCCACAACCTGTTAGAAACCCGATGTTAATAAAAGACCTCTGCTTTCCTCTTATATAAGTCTTCCGCCTGTTCACCCTTTACTACAACTCACTATCTGAAGTTTATATAAGACCTCACTCACCTATGCATGCCTGACCTAGTTTTGGAGTTGGAATGATATTGTTTTGAGTTGGCTTCCATTCAGTCACCCCATCTATAAACCATCATGACATAAAACTGATGGGCGTCGGGCTCTGCTCTTGCTAGCAATCCAAGAGTGACTTCTGACGCCAACATTTCTGGCGCCGTTGCCGGGGACGAAATTGAAGATTTTCCCTGGGTAGAACAACATTGAGCCTCTGAATTCGAAGGTGCATCGGATTACCAGAGCCTTTCAAGATTGCTAATATGCACCTGGCGAATCCATTGTGACGACTCCGTTGTGGCGGACCTGCCTTGTTAATTGTGGCTTTCAGAGGTAGGCATACGCGGTATCATCCACAACTGCCTCTAACAACACCTGAAACAGATCCAGAGGCAGTGCTCAGAAAGGGAAAGGCCTCTGAAGAAGAAGCATCCATCACCGAACCAGGTAATCCACCATATCCTTCAGTGGGAGCTCCTTTTTCTCCTCCTCATTTTCTCGACAGGCCTGTTTCTGCAGTTTCCCATTTCCTGAATTTTGGGAGTGTTCCTTTCGATTTTTCCTCTCCTGGTCTAGGACAGGAGGGACAAGACCTTGTCACTCCCCTCTCCCCCGAAGCTGTACCTTGGCGTAGACCCAGGACCGCAGAAGATTTCCCTATGCCTAGTTTAACCACTCCTGTGCAAAGAGGATCACCTGCTGACTTGAGCTTGTTAGCCTTCTCCTTAAATCCCCTCTTGTTTCCCACTCCACTTCAAGACTCATTCTTAGCAACCCCTTTGTGAACTCCTTCTCCTCCAAATTATCCTCCACCTAATATTCCTATGGATGGTGCTAATCCCCCTCTGAGTAGAATGGACGCCATAGTTGCTTCTAGGTATGCTCCCTTGATCTTACCTCATCCCATGAATCCTTTCCCTGCTAGAGATTACTTGAAATATATGCCCAAGTTCACCGGGGAAGGGGACGTAACTGCAGAAGAACACCTGGCTACTTTCTACAGTTATGCAGACAACCTGAACATTGGAGATGAATATGTCTAGATGAGGGTTTTTGTCCAGAGCCTAGATGGTGAGGTAAGGAAATGGTTTAGAGGATTAGCTCCCGGATCTATTGCTAGAATTGAAGCTCTGGATAATTCTTTCCTGAGGCAGTGGGGAGATAAGAAGGATTTCATGTATTATATGATTGAGTTCGGGTATTTGAAGCAGAAGGAAGGAGAGTGTGTCTCTGACTTCTCCAAAAGATTCAATAAAATGTACCACAAAATCCCCATAGAGATTAAACCCTTAGAAGCCTCGGCTAAGATCACTTACTCCAGTGCTTTTGATCCCTATTTCTGCCTACTGCTAAGAGAGAGAAGAGCTACCACGTTGGCCCACATGCAGGATGCAGCCGTGGAGGTAGAATCTAACGTATTGGCGGTGAATCGACTCAGGAGCGCCAGTGATAGAAATATGTCCAAGAGCAGGCCTGAAGCTTCCTCATCCAGTCCCTCTCCCTTTCCCCATCAGACAGATGAGACAACTAGAGCACTAAAATCGATTTCTGCCAGAATGGAAAGGTGGGAATTAGAAGGTAATCCCATTTACACAAATCCCCAAAATGTAGATACTATGGGTTTCAGGAAGACTAATAACAATGTTCCACAGGCTTTTCCTAGATAACAAAGGAGCAGGGACAGGGACGATCAGAGGATTTAGACCCCTCTCCAGAACAACCTAGATTCTCATGAGGAAAGAGAGGAGATAGATGAGCTTGGCCCTGAAATTCACTGTATTGAAAAAGCTCCTCCTTTTCCCCATTTGACACAGTCTACATATGAAGAATCCATGATGAGCATTCAAATCCATGAGTTGGGTAAAGGAGAAAGGGCTGTCATACCCCTGACAGATACAATCTCAGATCAAGAAGGAAAGAAGGATACTTTGACAGTCAAGACCAGCCCCTCATAGCAGATAGGCCTACTAAGTCTGCGACAATTTTTACTAAAGAAAATAAAACTCAGAGTGCTTCGCTAGCAGCCAAGGAGCCTGTCACTGAGGTAAGGGAAGCTCCTAAGCCAATTTCCTCCTTTAATTTTGAGCATGAAATTCAAAAGATCAAAATTCCTGTTCCCCTCTCAGAGCTAGTTAGAAATGAGGACTTCAAAAGGTCCCTTTCCAAGCCGCTACAATCCGAGTCCCCCCAACCTCCCTCTGACTCAGTGAACCTTCAAGATGAGAAACTAGCTGTCATCTTAGGTCCCATGGTAGAAGAAAGAGATGATTCATCCCCTCCCTTCTACACCTCTCTGAACATACATGATAAAGTGCTACATAACTGCCTCATGGACTTAGGAGCTTCCCATAACCTTATGCCCAAAATAGTAATGGAAGAGATGGGACTGGAAGTGACAAAAGCTTACCATGATTTGTATTCTTTCAATTCAAGGAGAGTGCAGTGCCTAGGAGTCATAAAAGACCTGGTGGTTTCATTGTTTCAAATACCCATGAAAAGTGTGGTCATGGATGTTGTGGTAGCTGATGTTCCCCCCAAATTTGGTATGTTGTTGTCCAGGTCTTGGATTAAAAGACTGGGAGTAACGTTACAAATGGATCTCACATATGCCACCATTCTAGTCCTTGGGGGGGGACACAGGAGGTTGTACAGAGAAGCCCAGCTGGCCTATATTGTCAGTGATGAAGCAGACCCCACTAACCACCCCATCTTTGCACTTGACACCGATCTAGGGTCTAGTTTGTTGCAGATCACTGAGACTCTTGAGGTCCCTTTACAGATCAGAAAAATGCCCATTCTTAATCAAGAGATGCCCCCTCTAGCCGCCTCTATTTGGAAAATGTTCTTCGACGGAGCTTCCTCTGAAATGGGCGCAGGGGCTAGAGTGATTTTCATATCACCCTGTCAAGAGACTATATCTCTGTCATACAAGCTAGAATTTGAAACCACCAACAATGTGGCAGAGTATGAAGATCTTGTTCTGTGTATGAGAGCTGCAAAGGAAATGGGAATAAAGGAGATGGATGTGTTCGGAGATGCAGAATTGATTATCCAGCAGGCCAGGAATGTTTATCGGGCCAAGCATCCTCGACTCAGGAGTTACAGAAACGAGGTATGGGACCTGATTGATAATTTTTTCTCAGCTTTCAATATTACTTTTGTCCCGAGGGAAGACAATACCTCGTCCGACTCCTTAGCGGTCTCGGCTAGTCTGTTCAGGGTCCCTCTGCCACCGAAGATCCACGGTGAGGTTGAAGTAAGATACAGGCCCTCTGTACCGGACAATGTTAAACACTGGAAGGTGTTTGAAGATGATCCAGAAATTGAAAGGTTTCTACAATCTGTGGACGAATTTTCTGCATTGCACATTGACCAGGATCCCAACTTGGAAGGTGACCCTCATCTCGAGGAGTTTTTAAATAAAATCGCTAATCATCAGATCATTCAGCTACCCAGCAATCACATTCCGAGAGGACTTGTCCCTTTAGAAAGATTGTTCGATGGGAACGATGTGCCAGTAAAGGGAAATGCCTCAAATGAAGATGCCGATACAACCGAATGCAACATTGGTTCACAGGAGGAGCCTAGGTTCATCAAATTGTCAAGCAGTTTGACCAGAGAACAGAGGGCCGAATATACACAGTTGCTGCGAGAGTTCGCCGATGTGTTTGCATGGACATACGAAGACCTCAAGACGTATGACACATTTGTCATCGAGCACAAGATCCCGTTGAAGGAAGAGGCTAGGCCATTCAGGCAGAAGCTAAGACAGATAAATCCCATGTTTCTTCCCGTCATGGAGAAGGAAGTAAAAAGGTTGTTGGATGCGTGAATCATTGTCCCCTTGAGATATTCTGAGTGGGTGGCCAATTTGGTCCCAGTTAGGAAGAAAAGTGGAGAAATCAGGCTTTGTGTCGATTTCAGGAACCTGAACAGAAGCTCAAAGAAAGACAATTACCCCCTACCTAAGATGGAACATATATTGCAAAGGGTAACTGGTGCATCCAGGATATCCATGATCGATGGGTTTTCTAGCTATAATAAGATATCGGTCATGCCTAAGGATAGGGAGAAGACAACCTTCACCACTCCTTGGGGCACATTCATGTATGCCAAGATGCCATTTGGACTTATGAATGCAGGAGAAGCATTTCAGAGAGCCATGGATATAGCCTTCATCGGGGAGAAGGACCAGTTTGTGGTGATCTATCTCGATGACATCAAAGTCTTCTCCAGCTCAGACAAGGAACACCACCGCCACTTGAGGAAAGTTTTCACGAAATGTCAGAGGTTCGGCCTGTCCCTAAACCCCAAGAAATCTTTGTTCGCTATGCAGGAAGGGAAGTTATTGGGACATATAGTATCAACAAAGGGAGTGTGAATTGATCCCAGCAGGGTGGAGGCAATTCAAGCCTTGTCGTTTTCCAGGTCTAAAAAAGAGGTTCAGGCTTTTTTGGGAAAAAATAATTTTCTAAGGAGGTTTGTCTCAAATTTTGTCGAGCTAGTGAAACACATCATGGCCATGCTCAGGAAGGGAAACAAAGTGAAATGGACCACTGAGCCTAGGGCATCCTTTGACCAAATAAAAAGGGCACTAACTGAGGCACCTGTGTTGATTGGTCCAGATTATTCCAAGTCGTTCCTAGTTTTTTCTTTTGCCTCTTTCGATACGGTAGAAATGGTGTTATTGTAGAAAAATGAGGAGGGGCGAGAGCAGCCCATTGCCTTCTTCAACAAGGTGTTAAGAGACACAGAGATCAAGTATGAAATCATGGAAAAACAGACCTATGCCTTAGTGAAAGCTCTTAAAGATTTCAGAATTTATGTCTTGCATTCAAAGGTAATTGCATACGTTCCTTTAGCTTATGGGAAGGACATCCTTGTACAACCCGACGTGGATGGGAGAAGAGGCAGATGGATCGCTAAAATCCTAGAATTTGACTTAGAGATAAAGCCCACCAAGTTGGTCAAGGGGCAAGGTTTAGCCAAGCTACTAGCTGAATCCAATTGTGAAGCCTTGGGAGTTAGTTTCATCAACACTTTCTCGGGAACTCGGCAAGCCGAGTTGCCCAGCCAACGCTCTCAAGATAGCTTATCGCTGGCAGATTGTGCCTAGTATCATGACATTCTGTACTTTCTATAGGAATTGAAGCCTCCAGATGGAATGGGTAAAAGCAGGGCAAGAGATTTAAAGTTCAAGGCAGTCAGGTATTGTCTCATTGAGCAAGTCTGGAGAGATCCTTTAGGGATGCTGCTGAGATGTTTGAACCCACGAGAAGCCCAGAAAGTTATGTTTGATTTCCATGAAGGGCTTTGTGGGGGACATCATTTCTGGAAGACCATAGCTCATAAGATCCTCAGGGTTGGATATTACTGGCCTACTTTATTCGTCGATGTCTGCAGAGGAATCAAAGCTTGCATCAAATGTCAAAAGTTTTCAGGAAAACAACAACTCAAATCGCTGCCATTGAAGCCTATAGTAGCTCCAACACCTTTTCAGCAGTGGGGGTTGGACTTCATTGGAGAAATTCATCCTCCCTCAAGTGGTCAACATAGATGGATTCTGACAACAACATATTATTTCACCAAGTGGATAGAAGCTGTCCTCACCAAAAGCGCATCACACAAAGTAATTATCAGCTTCCTGGAGGATATCATAGCCATATTTGGCTGTCCCAGCAGGATCGTCACCGATAACGCTGCTTCTTTAAGGTCTAAGCCTCTAATTAAGTTCTGTGAACGGTTCCAGATCTCAATAATTCACTCCACCCCCTACTATCCCCAAGGCAACGGTTTAGCAGAGTCCTCCAACAAAAGCCTGATAAGGATCATTAAAATACTATTGGAGGACAACCAAAGGGCATGGGATTCGAAGTTGAAATTTTCCCTGTGGGCTGATCGAGTGACAACAAAGAAATCTCTGGGCACCTCGCCTTTTCAGCTGGTCTACAAAATAGAGGCGGTTTTTCCTACTTAGCTCGCCTTACATGTGGAGAAATTCTTTTAAGACTTTGAGGGAGAACCGGATCATATGATCAGAAGGATTCATCAGATAGTAGAGGTGCAACAGATCAGAGAGCAGGTAAGGACCGCAACCCATAGTCACCAGGAAAAGATCAAGCAGGTTTTCGACAGGAAGGTCAAGAAGAAAGAGTTCGAGATCGGGGACTTGGTACTTAAGTGGGATGCCCCCAGGCAGGATAAAGGAAAACACAGCAAGTTTGACACCCTCTGGATTGGCCCCTTCAAGATCTCTGAGATTTTCTCCAACAACACGTATGGGTTGCAAGATCTGGAGGGTGAGGAGGTTTTCAACAGCCCAGTGAATGGGCATTTTCTAAAGAAATGTTTTATTTGAGCCTCAGACGGCTCCCTTATTTGTAAATATTGTCCTTTAGTTCTTTGTTTATTTTCCTTTTTGCATGTTTTCGACTTAATAAGTGACTTCGTAGCCCAATAGCAAGGCACTGAAGCTGCAGAAGGAGTTCTTAGAGCATCACAAGGATGACTCTATCCCCCATGGAGCCTAACGTTAGCGATTATTTTTGTCTTAGGCACAAAGCACCCAGGTCTGCAGAATGACTGGGAAACACCCAAGCGTAGCAGCGGAAGGATCTCCTTTTTGGTTATGAGTCAAGCGAGCGGGCAATGTTTTGCTGTCGACAGTCGAGATCCATCCATGAAGCAGATCAATGGTCATCGGGATCTCGGGGCTACCAAGCTACCCAACATATAGCTCCAAGGAAAGCTCCTATATTTCAAGGCTGAATCTGGGTCGTCCGATCCAGTGACGCGTGGCGCAGGATCCAGTCGCACCGGCATATCGGCATTTGGGAGTTGAAGGGGTAAAATTCCCCGTCTCTTCGCTTTTCGAAACCCCGAACCCCAAAATGCCGATAAGCTCCCTTCAAGGCCCGACCCACGGTCCTAGCGCCAGGTCACATCAAGCGAGTCTGAGAATGAGTGCGATCCCCTGCTAAGCGGAGAGTGCTACCTTGATCGATCATCTTAAGGACACGCGGCACACATCCGTGCCATTTCGACATTCGGGAGTTTGGGGGGTGAAGGTTTTATGTCTTTGAACATCACGAAACCCCGAACCCCGACAGATTCGAAAATGCGGAAACTGGGGCCCGCGACACCACGAAGCATTTTCAGCCATCCATCTAAAGGGAACACCTGGCAGCAAATTGGGCCATCTCGGCGTTTCGCCCATCGCGACTCCAAGTCACAAAGGGAAGCTCCATTATTTTCCGATGCATGAGATGTCGGGAGAGTCCCTGGCCCGGGCCCACGACAGCGTCGGGTGAGTTCGAAACCGTCAGATCCCAGAGGGACGCGTGGCACCAGATTGAGCTGTCTCGGCGTTTCGCTCATCGCGATTTCAAATTTCAGGAATAGTTCCTTCCCATCCGTGAACGCCAAAAGTGCATTGGGAATAAGCACATGGTCACAGTCCATGGTCACTTGGGGAGAGGAAGGAGCTGCATAAAGAAGGCCAAAGGCGTCGAGTTCAGTTGCAGAGAGGATCATCGTGATCTCCAGGCATCATCGGACCCGATCTTAATACTGTTTCTAGTATTGAAGTAAATGAAGGCAAGAGCAGGTGGTTGAAATGTCCTTTCGTTCATTAAGTGAGGGGAATGGAGGGTCTGGCGAGCTGCCTAATCGCAGAGGTCCTGTGCATCAATTTTCTCAAAGAAGCCATGCCGAAGTCCTCAACTCGGCAGAGAGGTTTTTGCACGCTTGCCGAGCACTTCATGGCTCAACTACCCTCCTTACATGAGCCATGCGTAGTTAAGGTGGCATTTAAAGAAAGATATTAGTGCAACTTTGACTAAAGGGACACCAAGCTTTGGGTGATTGGACACGCCTCTGTGAGGTGATTTTTCCTGAGTATATAGACTCAGTCTTTGTATTTTGGGTAGGCATCGATGGTAGAGCAGAGCTCCCTACTGTAAAGTTTTAACAGATATTCTAGTTTGCTGGTTATGCATCTGTATATGAGATATCTTGTTTTATGACAGACAATTTTTCTTACTCCATCTAATTTTCACCTCATGCTAAGAGAGTTCGTGATTGACTGATTCGCGCGAATTATTGCAGTTATGTTATGATAAAAGATTTATCATTGCATTATTTCATTCTTTGGCTTTTGCGTTTGAATGTAAGATGATATTGCGTTTGGACGTCTTCTTCCACAGCCTATTAGAAACTTGATGTTAATAACAGACCTATGATTTCCTCTTATATAAGTCTTCCGCATGTTCACCCTTTACTACAGCTCACTGTCTGAAGTTTATATAAGACCTCACTCACCTATGCATGCCTGGCGTAGTTTTGGAGTTGGAATGATATTGTTTTGAGTTGGCTTCCATTCAGTCATCCCATCTATAAACCATCGTGACATAAAACTGATGGGCGTCGAGCTCTGCTCCTGCTAGCAATCCAGGAGTGACTTTTGACACCAACATACTTTTTCAAATCCCTACTACAAGTCCTCAAATCTTGCGTAGCTACAAAATATCCTACCATTATCACCTTAGTAATAAAGTCCCATGTTTTAGTGATGGAAGAGGTACACCAAAAGGGAGGCTTCCCTGGTGACCTCAAGGGATTAAAGTAGCAAGTATATTAGCCAAGCCTATCACCCCCTTTCTTGATCACTAAATTAAAGGTCCAAGTCAACGAAAGATAAGAGGTATAAGATTGTTTGAGTACGTTCCCGAAACAAGAACACTTTATAGCATATATATAATTATTTCCAAGTTCAAAAAATGAATAAATTCCTCTTAAAGACACTATACATGAAACATTTATATGGATATTATGAATTTGCAACAATGAACAATGGTACAACAACAATAAGTAAGTTATAAAAACAAGAATAAGTAAGTTATAACAAAAACAACTACAATTATTGATCATAAATGCAACGGTTGATAAGGAAAAGTTAGCAAAAATCCATTAGAACAATATCAAATTGTTAGATGCAATTTCTGAAAGAGTTAGACCACCAATAAATGAGTGTATGCAGCAAATTAAAGAGTTATCATGTGGTTGTAGCAAACTTTTGCAACAAAAACAAGTTTACTAGCAAGTTAATCAAAGTTAGTGGAGAGCTTAAGAGAGTTGAAAGAGAGTGTTTGTTGATCAATTTCACCACAAGATAGCTATGTAACCAGTGCCTTAGTTCTATGGAGTCTTTATAACAACAAATGCAACAACACTTGAAGATTAAACTAGTAGAAACCAAGAGGTAGGGTTTAAACTCTAAGTTGCTAGCACATTAGGGCCTTAGGGTTTAAAACTTAGAAAGAAGGATTGCCAGAGTGCAAGAACATTTGGGCTCTAACAACCTTTTCTACCTTCTTAATGATTCAACTATGTAAAAATCAAATATCTAGGGATAAACTCCTAAAGTGATATCACTTTAGGGATTTAGGACACTAACCCTACAAGGATTCCTTCACAAAATTTTGGACAAAATTAACCTTGTGAGAGGAAGAAGCACTTATGCTCCTCTCTTAGGGTTTCACCAAGCAAGACGTCTAGCATGAAAAAGTGAAATTACCATGAAACATTAATATGATGAAGATAAAATTGTAGAGATTTCACTTACTTCACCAAGATACCATGAGATAAAACTCTAATTTCAGAAATTCCATCCAAAAATCAACAAAAGCATCCACAATTTGACCATCCAAGCATAGTGCACATGTGTAGAAGAGATAGATAGCCCAAGAGGGTGAAAATTTTAGAATTGTCTCTCACAAAGGTGAGAAGTGATGATGAAAAATAAAATGTGAGGGTGGTCTATTTATATGAGGCTACCCTAAAACAATTTGTCCACATAATTTTTTCAACTACAAAATAGAAGAGAGATGACCCCTTAATTTGCCTCTACAATATTCCATAAATGAAAAATACATAAAATAAAACACTAAAAAAGGGCGACATCATGCTCCAAGTGTGCTACGTCAAGACCAAAAGGGGTTGATGTGATGCTCTCAAGGTGAAATGTTGGGCCTCCAAAGGTCATGTGACATCCTCCAAGGTGAAAGAGTGTGAAACGAGGGATTCTCTCACCCCCAAGCCATGCAAATCATCCATAACCACACCATCCATCAAACCCTATCCCAAATGGTGATGTCAAGGGTTAGATGGTGACGTCATAGGCATCCAAAGGCCACGTCCAAGTGCAAGAGGAGTGAAATATCATCCA
>ML838640.1:0-13414 GCA_009831015.1 Picea engelmannii
TTGGCATCTTGATGTATGCAATGGTTTGCACAAGACCAGATATTGCACATGCAGTGGGAGTTGTGAGCAGGTATATGAACAATCCAGGTAAAGAACATTGGGAGGAAGTAAAGTGGATTCTTAGGTATTTGAGAGGTACTACTACTCATGCATTATGTTTTGGAGGTTTAGAAACTTTTCTACAGGGATATGTTGATTCAGATATGGAAGGTGATAAAGACAACAAGAGGAGCACCACAAGGTATGTTTTTACTATAGGTGGAACAATAGTAAGTTGGATTTCAAAACTACAAAAGTTTGTGGCACTTTCAACAATAGAGGTAGAGTATGTTGATGCTACAGAGGCTAGTAAAGAGATGATTTGGTTACAGAGGTTTATGGAGGAATTGGGAAAGAAGCAGGAGAACAACAGGTTGTACTATGACAGTCAGAGTGTCATTCACCTTGAAAAGAACTCAACCTTCCATTCAAAGACTAAGAATATACATTTGAGGTACCACTTCATATGATCTGTCTTTGAAGATGGACATTTGAAGTTGGAAAACATACACACTAGCCAGAATCCTGCAGACATGTTAACAAAGGGAGTAACCAGGGAGAAACTGAGTTCCTGCTCAGTTTCAGTTGGTCTTCAAGAATGAAGATGAAGATGAGAAATTTTCCAGGTCCAAGAAGGTTCAGAGGCCAACATATACAACAACAGTGGAGTTGTTGAGATCAGTCTCCAAGTGGGAGATTGTTGGTTGTGGAGCCTGATTATCTTCCTGATTCAGAGGTCTTTTACTTTCAACCATGTTTATACCCCATGAAGTATTTACACCCCAGAAGTATGTACACTCTTCCACGCAGGGAAGTGCAGAGGGGGGTACCCCCTCTGTGGGGTCTGGGGGGGCTATCCCCCTGGCTGGGGGGTCTAGGGGCAAGCGGGCCCCCAGCGGGGGTTCGGGGGTGAAGCCCCTGAAGGAAAAATTGCCTTGTAAATGTATATTGTAATTTCATTGTAAATCTAGACCATTCATTATAAGGTCACAAATCTAACGGTAGATATTATGTTAGGGTTTTTTTCCCTAGAAGGCAACCCTCTTTTATGAGGGAAATGTATTGCGGCTATGGTTGATGGCGAATATTGTATTCTGAGAGAGGAGGCTGTGAGAGAAAGAAGAGGAAGTTACAACGGGTTTTGCTGTAGGTTGTATCCCTTCATTTGCTAGATAATAATAAAGGAAGGACCTGGAAATTTCTCTGGTGGACGTAGCCCACACTGGGTGAACCACGTAAATTCGTGTCTCTCTTTTATTGTGTATATTCTGTGTTTTGTTTCCACATTTGTTTTATTTTATTGGTCCACGGTCATGTTTTTCTAACAATGGAAATTAGGAGAAAGTAGTAGACCCCAGTCACCCTCTCGCACATACACGTTTGTGAGTAGGATTCCCAGACCCTTGTTTCCCATTTTCCAGAGGGCACACCCGTTAGCATCATCGCCACTGGTAGCACAAACACCACCCACTCGTGCCGATGACATTGCAGAGTATAGGAGGGAGTACGCAACATTTGGTCATGACTTCCATCAGGACATGAACTTAGTCAAGTACTGTGGACTCAGACTCAGGAACCGCCCCAGAGAGCCTCAGAGGGGAGGAACACAACAATAGTAGGGGAATAACCTTGATTTCATCCAAAAATTTGGGAAACTCACCATCCCTTCTTTCGATGGATCTTCCAAATACACCTCCAAATCTTGGGTACAAAAGCTAGACACATATTACAAGCTCAACCACATGACCGAGACAGAGGCCATTGGTTTCGTGACCTTACACTTGGAGGGTGAGGCACATGAGTGGTGGTATCATGGGCTGGTGACATTGGGTCACAGTTGCATCACCTCCTATAGGGATTTTATAGATAGGCTCATGGACAGGTTTGACAGGAAGGATCCCGACATACACTTCAGGGATCTAGCCCAGTTGAGACAAACTAGCACAACAAAGGTGTTCATCACAGAGTTTTAGCGGGTAGTCGTGGTAGTGAAATATATATCAGAGCCCAAGTTGATCATGCTATTCACAGAAGGATTCACAGAGCCTTTGAGAGGATGGGTGAAGGCATACAGGCCTCCCACTTTGCAAGATGCCATCCTTCACACTCGATATCTGGCAGACTCAGTGCCAAAGACTAAAAATTTCTCCAAACCATTTGTGCCCCAGAGGGATCGAGACAGGAAGCCATTCCAGAGAGAATGGAAGGGCAAGGAGAAGTTGGATGATGAGACTAGGCGAGATCTTATAAGGAAGAAGCTTTGCTTCAGCTGCAGAGATCCTTGGGTCCCAAGCCACAGGTGCATGGGCAAGGGAGAGATTCATTATATTGAGGTAGCAACAGACAACATGGACAGTGAGGAGGAGGAGAAGGATAGTGGATCCACTAGTTTAGAGGATGAGTCAGCACCAACAGAGGAGAAGCCTCCCCGTAGACCACTGACACCGACAGGAGCCCATCCTCCAATAGTCCCACAACCGCCAGAACAGGCTAACAGAAGGAAGCCAACAAAGGGAGGTGTCATAGTGAACCTTTCTGGTGTTCCTAGGTATGATACCCTTCGTATTAGAGGGATTATTTAGGGGCAACAAGAAATCACCCTGATAAATGGTAGGGCCATCCACAACTTCATCGATGCTTCACTAGTATCGAGACATGCAGTTCAGACAGAAGAGTTTGAGGGGTTTGATGTGGCGATAGCAGATGGCCACATAGTGGAGTGTCTAGACATAGTTCCAAACTTAGAGATGAAGTTAGGAAACTACACAGTGAGAGACACATTTTATGTGGTTGACCTATCAGACACAGATGTGGTGTTAATATTTCAGTGGATGATTACCTTGGGAAAAATCACTACCAACTACCAAACCTTGGAAATGGGATTCAAAGATCAGGATGGGAAGAAGGTTGTTCTAAGAGGTATGTCAACCAGAGCACCCAGGATAGTTTCAGCCAAGAGGATGAAGAGGATATTTTGACATGGGGAGGTAGCATATGCCGCATAATGCTTGATCACTACTCAGAAGGATTCAACAGGTTGACAACAATACCACACAGAGATCAAGAATTTATTGGGACGACATCAGTAGGTCTTTAAGCCAATTCCACCAGGGAGACCACCTGACAGGGGGTTTGAGCACACCATTGAGTTGGAGGAGGGGGCCAAACCTATGATCACCCCCCCCATCATCATCCTAGGAGGTTCAAGGATGAGATAGAGAAGACAATCAAGGAATTACTGGTGATGGGACTCATCACACCGAGAAACAACCCATTTGCTTCTTCAGTTGTCTTAGTTTTGAAGAAGGATGGCACCATGAAGATGCGGATTGATTATCGAGCCTTGAACAAGAAAACCATCAAGAACCGATACCCTATCCCACGCATTGACGAGTTGATGGATGAACTACATGGGGCAGTTTTCTTCTCAAAAATTGATTTATGCTCTGGATATCATCAGATCAACATCCGAGAGCAGGACATAGAGAAGACACCATTTCAATGTCATTTTTGACATTTCGAGTTCCTGGTTATGCCATTTGGGCTAACCAATGCACCCACTACATTCCATTCTTGCATGAACCATATATTTAGGGATCAGTTAAGGAAATCAGTCTTGGTTTTCTTCGACGACATCTTGATCTATAGCCAGTCATGGAAAGAGCATATGAGGCACCTGGATGAGGTATTGAGCATCATGGAGGCACAATCATTATATTCCAAAGAGTCCAACTGTGAGTTTGGTATGACATAGATTCTTTACTTAGGCCACATCATTAGTTCACAAGGGGGTACATGTGTACCAAGAAAAGATCAGGGCCATTCTAGATTGGTCGACACCCAGGAACGTGATAGAATTGAGGAGCTTCTTCGGGTTGTGCATCTATTACAGGTGGTTCGTCCGAGGTTTTTCTCAGCTTGGAGCACCACTGACAGATATTACCAAGCATGGGGCCTTCATATGGACCAAGAAATCACAGGAATCCTTTGATCACATGAAGGAAGTCATGGTCACTTGTCTAGTGTTGGCACTACCAAACTTCACCCTGCCATTTGTACTAGAGTCTGACACATTCGGTGAAGGGATCAGTGTAGTTTTGATGCAGGGAGGACACACCATTGTATTCGAGAGCCAAAATCTTAGTCAACCTGAGAGGTTGTACTCCATTTATGACAAGGAAATGTTGGCAATCATGCAAGCCTTGACCAAGTTCAGACAATATTTGGTGGGCAACAAATTCGTGGTCAAGACTGATCACAACAGTTTGAAGTATTTGCTTGAGCAGAAGGACCTCAGTGAGCACCAACAGAAATGGGTGACGAAGGTACAGGCATTTGACTTTGACATAGAGTATGTAAAGGGGAAGAAGAACATTGTGTCCGATGCACTATCGAGGAGGCTTGCGACATGTTCTTTGATGGAGATTTCAATAGATTGGAAATCCCACTTGTTAGTGGAATATTCCAAGAACAAGTTCTCTTGTGAGGTGATGGATGGGAAGATATAGGATGACCAGTATAGGGTCATAGATGATGTTATATTTTAGTAGGATAGATTCTTCTTGGTGCCAGATTCAGTGCTTAAGAAGAAGATCCTCACCACAGTTCACGATTCACCTCTAGCAGGCCATCAGGGGTTTTTCAAAACCTACAGATAGATCATAGAAAGGTTCTCATGGAAGGTCCTCAAACAAGATGTTATGAGACACGTCAGTGAGTGTGTGACTTGCCAATAGAAAAAGTCATATCATGCTCTTCCAGCAGGGCTACTTGAGCCACTCCCCATTCCAGAGCATAAATGGGAGAGTATATCTATGGAATTCAGCACAGGTCTACCCAAGGTCCAGGGTAAGGACTGTATCTATGTAGTGGTTGACAGATTGACCAAGTTTTCTCACTTCTATGCCATACTAACAGAGTACAATGTAGTTTAGGTAGCCAAGCTTTTCTTCAGGGAGGTCTTCAGACTTCATGGGTTGTCGAAGAACATCGTCAGTGACAGGGACAATTGGTTCATAGGGACATTTTGGAGAGAGTTGTTTCGGTTGGTGGGGACAAAGTTGACACCTAGCACCAGCTATCACCCTCAGAAAGATGGGAAGACCGATATTGTCAACAAGTGGGTTGAAGGGTATTTGAGGAACTATGTAGGAGGACAACAAAGAATGTGGGTAAAGTGGTTACATTTAGGGGAACATTGCTACAAAACCACCTTCCACATTTCCATTGGTATGACACCCTTCCGAGCATTGTACATATATTATGATCACACTTTGGTAGACTTGGTATTCTGGGAGAGTAGAGCTCCCAAGGCCAAGGATTGGATCATAAAGAGTCATGAGATTCTCAAGTTGTTGAAAGAGAATCTACAGATGACGCAAAACCGATAGAAGATAAGTGCAGACAGACACAGGATAGAGCGCAGCTTTGAGGTTGGAGATTTGGTTTTCTTGAGACTCCAACCCTACAGACAATCATCTCTGAATAAAAGTGGGGCCGATAAGCTCTTGCCCAGATTTTATGGTCCTTACAGGATCATGCGCCGAGTAGGCAAGGTTGCTTACGAGCTAGAGGTTCCAGAGGGGAGAAAGATTCATAACGTGTTCCATGTGTCTTGCCTAAAAAAGGAAGTGGGACAATTCATTAGCACATCAGAGGAGCTTCCCCAGTTGGATGATGAGGGACAGTTGGAGTTAGTTATGGAGGAGGTTTTGGAGTTCAAGGAGCGAAAACTGAGGAGGAGGGTCATAAGAGAGTGTTTTATTAGATGGAGAGGGATTCTAGTAGAGGACGCTACTTGGGAGAGCAAGCAGGTGTTGCAACACCCTGGACTGGTATTGCTTGAGGACAAGAAATTTCAGGAAGGGAGGACTGTAATGTCCCTTTCCAAATAGGAGCTCCAGAGAGGAGGCTTAATGGTCTAAGCTAGCCTATTATACTATATCTAGGGCCAAAGAGGGGTAAATAGGGTTACTAGAGGTCACTCCAGTCACAGGTGTTATTTTCGAAAAGTGACATTGAGATAAAAAGGGTTAAAAGCGCTTTTTAGTCATTATGAGCTAAAAATAGAAGTCAACAGTGAATTAGGGTTTCAACAGTGATTTAGGGTTTTGGAAGTCAACAGTGAATTAGGGTTTCAACATGATTTAGGGTTTCAGAAAGCTATAAAGGAAGGGCCATCGAACTAATTCATCATTATGCAGATTATGACTTGTCATTGAGGAGAAGAGGCGCATCTTAGGAGAGATAGTTCAGTGTATTCCAGGAGGAAGACACCAGTTGGTTGATTTTGGTGTTGAAAGACACACCCTAGTCACCAGGAAGATCATCCAGGTCTTCCATCATTCTTTATTGATTCCGCAGTGCTCCCATATTCTGGGTATTATCTTTTAGTTGGTTATTTGTATTCCGGCTAAGATCCTTTTGTCTTTTGATCTAACCGAGTGTTTTTATTTTATTCAACCATAGTTTCTTATTTGTATTCCAGCTAAGATCCTTTATCTGTTGATCTAGTCGAGTATTGTCAGTTTATTCAACCGCATTCGACCATTTTGTAATCCACAGAGATATCATAATACAAACTTTTCAGTCCTTTTTCATGCTTATTATTTGTATGATCATTTATATGCTATAAACCTTTGATCCTACACACACATCAACAACATTTCCTAGACTAGCCAAGTCAGGAACATTACAGAACTGCAGAGACACACTCTTCTCAACACTCTTCTTCATTTATATAATCTTCAAAATGGTGTGAGAGTGATACACTATGTCCCTTTGTTTTGACCATCACACCTCTTTGTTTAACTTAATCATAATCAAAGTTTTATCATTCTTACCATGGAGGCATTTCATAAATTGATCACATATATGGATCAATTTCATCTTCTAACTTGATCCTGAATCTCTACAATTATTTCAGAAACTGATATCATCAGAGGTTCTTCCGTCAAACCATTACATGTGACCGATAACACAAAAACCACGAGATTATAATCTTTAATGATGCTTTATATTTTGCCTTTATATCTCTTATTCCATATGACCAATGATAGTGACTAGACACTGGGCCAAATGAGTGCTTGAGCGCTTATCAATTCAATGGTCATGATTTAATATCCTGATGATATGGAAGACAGTCTGGACATCGGATCGAACTGTTCACTTCTATTTCGTGGAACTTGATCAAATGGTTAGATTTGATCCTTACACTACTTAATCCGACGCCTAGGACTTAATCAAACATTTAGATGGATGGCCAACATTTACTTAGCGACCTCATGCTTCGCATAAGTGTGACATGTAGGCCGGGTAGTGGAGTGTGACGTGTAGGCAGGGTAGTGGAGTGTGGTGGTAGAGGAAGGGTAGTGGAGTGTGACGATGTGTAGGTAGGGTAGTGGAGTGTGACGTCGGAGCACAAAGGAGGTATGGAATAGTGGTTTGGTGATTTACTTGGAAGGGAGGGTAGGCAATAAGTGGTAATGAGCAAGGGCGGTTCGAGTAAACAAGAATGCAACACGTTATGAGGGCCCCACATGAGAATACCACCAACTCAGACCCCCCCATCATTAAAGGAAGAAGGTCGGGGGTGTCTGATATGCCCTGTCAAACATAGATCCAAGCATTCGATTATTGACTGTTGAGATTAGCACACCCTTTAACATAAAGCACCAAATTGTCGTGTCAATGCCCTTTACCCTTTCTTAATTTTTTTACCAACCATAGATCTATTTGGTAAGTGACCATCGACGATCGATGTGGATTTTTGATATTCCCTATCGATCCAAACTCTACATGCATATCAATAGTCTTGATCTGGTCACGCCCGTCATTCTCTCACCCTCCTGAGCTTTTATCTCTACATATCATCATACCATAAGTTCGCCATCTCTTCTGAGCTCTAATATTCATTCGCTAACTCTCCCGAGACTTAATATTTGCATATCGTCCAACATCATCTTTCTGCATATCGTACAAATGTTTGTCAACAACCATTATATGATGATAGAGTATTGTTGATATCAATGACAATTCATCATATCTACTTATCATTACATCAATGATATCAATTTTTGACATCAATGACACTATATTATTGACACTATATCCAACAATATCCCCCTTTGTCTTTGATGGCAACATTCAAACTTCATACTGAATCTCCCCCTGAGATGTTGCATCTCTCCTCTGAATTTATTCCCCTCTATTTGGCTGTATACTTTTGACCAGAATTTGAAACAGATAACTCCTCCTGCAATCATATTTTTCTTGTCATACTGAATGACTCCTTCTATTATATATATATATATATATGTATTTTTATTTTTTTATTTTTGAGAGATTTAGGTTGGAGGAAGGATTACTCCCAACTTATGCCCGAGATATTCAAATACATCTCTGCTTAAGGGTTTTGTGAAAATATCTGCCACCTATTCTTGTGTTGGAACATATTCCAATTTAATGTTCTTATTTTCAGCCTGATCTCTTAGATAATGGTATTTTATGGGAATGTATTTTGATTTGGAGTCCTGAACATGGTTCTTGGAGAGAATTATCGCGCTTGTATTATCACAGTGGATAGTAGTAGGTTCTTCAAATACTATTTTGAAGTCTTGTAAGGTTTTTTGCATCCACTCCACTTGTGTGCAATATTGTGATGCTGTAATAAACTCAGCTTCAGTGCTAGACAATGAAATTGAGGACTATTTCTTTCTTATCCAAGCTACCAATGATTCTCCCAAAAAGAATGCTCCTCCACTTGTACTTTTCCTGTCGTCTAAACTACCTTCCCAATCTACATCTGAATAGGCTTTTAAAGTGAGTGAATCCTTGCTAGGGTACCACAAACCAATATCTATGGTTCCTTTAAAATACCTAAATATTATTTTTACAACTTGAACATGGCTCTCCTTTGGTGCTTCTTGGAATCTAGCCACCATCCCAACTGCTTGCTTGACATCAGGTCTGGAAGTTGTTACATAGAGTAAACTCCCAATCATTGATCTATAGTGTTTTGGATCTACAACATTGGACTCATCTTCCTTGCTTAGTTTGCATCCAACTGTAATAGGTGTACTAACAGGTTTGCAATCCTCTAACTGAAATTTCTTAAGAATATCTTTAACATACTTAGACTGATGTATAAAGAATCATCTTCTGGACTATATTATTTGTAGTCCTAGAAAGAAATTCAGTTCACCAAGAAAAGACATTTCAAATTCTTGCTGCATCCTCCTAGAAAAGTCCTTACTCATTTTTTCATCATCACTGCCAAATATAATATCATCAACATATACTTCCACAATAATCATGTTATTACCAACAATTTTACAATAAAGATTGTTGTCTGCCGATAATCTTTTGAGGCCTTGTTTTTGTAAATAAGAATCTATCCTTTCATACCATGATCTGAGTGCTTTAACTAAATAACTCCCCCTGTCAGTCAACTCTCTATGCCTCTGACTGTTCTCCCCCTTTGTTTCTAAAAGGGGTAGCTCTTCCTGACAAGGTCTCTCCACTTGTTATCTCTACAAGATGTCATGTATATAATTTTGTACATCATAAAGATTTTTCTGTGGATACTCTTGCCCTATTGGAATACTGTGCAATTGTAGCTCATATTTTCAAACAACCCTTGAATCTGACCATTGATTCTCATTGATCTCTATCCATGATACTAATTGTTTTTATATAATCCACCTTGACATCTCCGATATCAACAATCTTATGTAACCTAATAATGTAGCATCTGCATGCTTTCTTGGTAGAGGAAAGATACCTTCATCAGATCTAGCATCAAATTATCCGAGATTCTCATAAATCCTTTTGATGTAACACTCACTTCAAAAGACCTTGAAGTAATTTACTGAAGGAGCTCTTCCAAACCAGGGTTCATAAGGATTTTTATTATTATTAATCCTGAGATGAACTCTATTCAATATGTATACTTTTGTGCTTATAACTTCCCTCCAATATCCATCAAACAATTTTTCATCATTGAGCATAGTCCTTGCATCTTTCTGGACATAGATCTCTTTATTTATTTTGAGAAGACATTTCAGTGTACCATTAAAATAGTAGTGAAGGATTCTTGAGATCATCAATAGTCAATTCTTCTTGTCGTTCTACTATTGGAGATTCATCATCAGTGTCATTATTATGTGTATCAAAAGCTTCTTTATCCTTGTCTTGATAATATTCCTTATTAGAAGTTTCACCCACCAAACTCCTATTATAAACTTCATCAATTTCAGGAGCAATATATTCATCATCTTTCTTGTTTGGTACTTCAGATTTTCTTTTCCATGTCTTATTTACTCCTCTTGTCTTATTGACTGTCTTTTTGAGTTCCAATAGTTATGGACTTTGTGGCCATATCCACCACAACTATAGCATCTCATAGTGTAACAATGTGTAGCAATATGTCCAACAAGATTGCAGTTCCAACATCTTATATTGTTGTTGAACCTACCAATTTGTTTTCTTCCATGATGCCTAAAATCCAAGGCTTTATGACCATATTCATTACAAGAAAAACAATAACCATTAAAAGCACTCTCATACTTCCTTTGATTCACACATGAAGGTGTCTTTCTTATAAACTTACTTTGAGGTGTATGAGTAGCTTCAAGATGTCTTCCTTGATCTGATCTTTTAAATATTGCAGTGTTGCTTTCATTATTTGAACATGAAGGACCTATGTCATACATGCTTTCCATTTTTATAAATGAAAGACTTGCATCAGACCTATCTTCACCCTTTACAAATGAATGACTTGCATTGGGTTTCTTAGGATTACTAATTTCTTCCTTGTTGTAGACAAGACCAGATTTATCATTTGATGATCTCTAACTATCCAAGATATCATCTAAGATCATAGAGTTATTCAAGAACTTGACTTGGGTGTGGACTTCTCAACCTTCTTTCTAAGATTCACAACTTCTGCTTCTAGCTTATGACATGATTTTTCCCTTTTGTTCAGCTGGTTCCTCACTACTTCCTCTCTTCTTTTGGTTTCTTCAACTTGGGTCTTTAGATTGACATTGCTCTCTCTTAGTTCTTTTATATCTACAAGGATACTGCAGAGTTCATCATCTTCCTTATTTTCTTCTTTTACTTGATTGATTTCATTGTCTTTGAGCATTTCCTGTATTTCCAAGAAATCCTTTTGACTCTTTTCAAGAAATTCTTTAGTGTAGTCATGAAGAAAACTATAGTATGAATAATCATGGTCATAGTGGTATTCATAAAGACTCCAATCAACTTTCTATTTAACCTTAGATAGTTCTTCTTCTACTTCTTTCATGGGATAAATGCTAACAAAACATTCTTCTATTGTATCCAAATCTTCTTCTTTACTTGCAGGGGAGATTTCAATATCAACATTATTGCAATCAGAATATTGTGGAGAGTCTTTACCTTTATTAATGACCGAGTCTTCCTCTTTATCCTTGATAGGAATTTCTTTTGTGTCTTCTCTTTTGATTTGATACATCTTCATGGGAGGATGAGAAGATTTTTTGGAGGTGTAATCACAACACCTGTCATCTTCAACATCAATCTGAGTAATAGGACTTGAACCTTTAATCATGTGTACTTGTTCATATTCAAGGTCAAATTCATTTGAAGGACTTCTTTGTAGACTGAGAAATTTATCAAGGGCTTCAGTCCCTTTCGTTAATTTTTCAATAGTCTTAAGTTGATCCTTTAGTTGTTTACACGTTTTCTTATATTTTCTCATATTATCCAGATAACACTCAATCTCAACTTCAAGATTGACTTTTGCTTCAATGTCCGAGTATTCTTCAAAAGAATCTTTGTCACTAGAATTGTTGTACACTGAAATATGTTTTGATTGAAATGCTTCATTATATTTTTCTTCTGAGTAGAGGTCTTTCATCTTGTCCCAAAGTTCCTTTTCATAATTATATTCACCTATCTTTTCTTTGACATCATCAGGTAGTCCATCAAGGATTGTATTTATTGCTACTGAGTTACTTTTCTTGGCTTTGTTTTGAGCTGGAGTCCTTACTCTGCATGGTGGGAAGTAATCAATGATCACTGAATTCCATACATCATGTCCCAATGCCTTTGGATGAATTTCCATTCTTGTACTCCAAAATATGTATTCTTCTCTTCCAGGTATTGGAGTTCCAGTCTCAGTGTAAACATTTTGTCCATCCATGTGTGCTTAACTTGTTCTTCCTTTCAGTTTGTTACACTGTTCTTAAAGGAACCTCGCTCTGATACCAATTGATGGAATATCCAACAATACTGAGAGGGGGGGGTGTGAATCAGTCTTGCCTACTTTTTCTTATTAATTTCACCAATATTTAAGCACACACATTAATTATTCAATTAAGCAATATATGATGAAAACAAATCCTAATGAACACAATATTTTATCATGGAACCCAACAGGGAAAACCACCAACTCTTTTCTCATTAATAAACTATTCTTTTAAAAAACTATTTTCAAGCTACAACTTGATGGAGATAATTTCCCCAAGTTTCTTCAGCTATGACTAAAGGGATGCTGCCACACCCAATTTACCAGCTACAACTGGAAGGAGGATACAACCCCCTGTTTAGTCAGATTCAACTAACAAGGAAGCACCAAATCCCCTTGTTCACCAACACCAACTAGTAGGAGGCTACAACCCCCTATTTAGTCATCTACAACTGACAAGGAAGCACCAACTCCCTCTGTTCACCAACACCAACTGGTAGGAGGCTACAAACCCCTATTTAGTCAGCTACAACTGACAAGGAAGCACCAAATCCCTTTGTAGGCACCAACCTGCCCTTGCACCACCCAACCACCCTTATTTTCAAAATGTAATTCAATAGGGTCTTCTCTTTATTGAATTTGACTCATGTAGCCATTAACACAATTCCTATCAGATTTAACTTATTGACTTAAACTTTTTTTCCCTTGCTCCACCCTTCCACCCTTGATGAAGGTTATAACATTTATAACAATTTTACTGTACTATGTTCAAAAAACTAGAGATACTATCAATTCTTCAAGTGTTCTTAGAATCATTAACTGTTGTACTTTCTACTTGTCTGCTGCCACCTCTGCTTGTATGTACTTTTGGTTATCTGTAGTCAAAATTCATCTCTTGCACTTTGGCTTCTGTCATTTAGTATTCAATGAATCTGTTGCAGTCCAATAAAGGTCTTCTATGTCAAATACTAGATTGCATAACTGTTGCTCTGTCTTCTGTTGTTCTTGATCTTCAATAAGACATCGACATGTCCATTAGAACCAACAGTTCTTCATCTTTAAATCTTCTTCTATTTTTATCTTATTATTTGAACTGAAGAGACACACTCTTTTCAACACTCTTCTTCGTTTATATAATCTTCA